>LR139565.1:0-31496 GCA_900659605.1 Tisbe holothuriae | reverse complement strand
CGGTCTAGTGAATGAACCGAAAGGTAGTGCCCAAAAATATACAATAAGGGATCACTAGAAAAATATTTAAAAAAAATACATCGGCAACTCCAATGGGACTGGCTAGAGAGGTGAACAACTGAACATGACATGAAATAATATATTAGTCCAGAGAAATCTATTTTACTTCCTGCTTTAGGTTGCTGCTGGATTATACGACTACACTCTGGCACCGCTGTCTATGAACCTCATCATGAACAGCTTGGGCGAGTATTGCCACCCCATCTGGCACTATGACATGGTGTGGAAGAGCAAGCAGGCGCAAGAGGTGCAGTCGTATGGGACTCTGATCATGCCTTTTGACTACTGGACATGGGTTGGGATTGCATTATCGTCCTCTGGTATTGTTATTTTACTGATAGCAGCAGATGTGTTGCTAACAAGACCATGGAGAGGTAGAAATAGTTTAGCAGTGTATGTTAGTTTTAAGTAATCCAGCCATATTACAGATGTTGCAGTATTTGAGAATGTGATTCTGTCCATGGTGATAATGTACTCGTATACCATCCCTATTACTTGGATCCGGCAAAATAACTACCAATGCAGATGGACACTGCTCTTAACTTGGTTCTTAATGTCAGCAGTTCTAGAGAAAGCGTACCGGTCTAATCTGCTGGCAATATTTGGAACTAAAAGGTACTGAAAACATTAACTACATTTTCTAATACACAATGATAATTATTTTTCCAGATACAGCCAACCGGTCGAAGGACCCGAAGATGTGCTGGAACAGGGACTGACAATGTACCTTCCAGCCAGCACGGCGGTGACAAAGGAACTCTTTGAACACTCTCCACTGCCAATTATGAGACGTATTTACAAAGAAGCCTCCGTGGCTAAGAATGGATTGTACAATATTTCTGGCAGCGCTGAATCTCCACAGGTATAATCATGTTTTAACATAGTCAACTAAGCAATAAACCAGTTCACAATTAGGCTAGACATGATATGCTCCAAGGCAAGGCCGCCTCCATGTGGGTACGCCATTTTCGACATTTAGACGGACATCTCTACCATTACTCGAAGACACAGATTTCCCATATTTACACAGGACATGTATTTCGGAAAAATCATTGGCTGCTGGTGAGATTGAAAACGAGCTATGCAGAATCTATATTACTACGAGTATTAACGTTTTTCAGCCTCATTTCAACCGAATCATCCGGACTCTTCACGCGTCTGGCATTTACCAGAAGCTCTTCCATGAAAGCCTCACAGAGTCCCTCATTAAGCCAAGAAAAAGGTCACTTAACTTGGAAAAGTTCAACAAGAATGGCAAACTATCCTTGCAACAGATCTACATTACCCTCATGCTACTTGCCGCTGGCCTGGGAATAAGCTGCATCATATTTGTACTTGAGATTGCCGCCAACCAATTAATACCATCAGAAAATGATTTTAAACTGTACCATCCATGAGTATTTGATGTTTAAACAATATCGTACATGCTATCCAGATACATAAAATCATCCTTGAAGATGGATCCGAATCCTTGATCACACGCAACCTTCTTCTCATCCCCAACCGGACCCATCGTCAGGAGAACATGCTCAGGACTGCCATATTCCTCCCTGGCAATCCGGAGGCACCGGAACACGGTTTCACAGTTTGGCATCCGTCTGGACAGAGTCAGATCAACCACGTTCTGTAATAAAAAACAATAAATGGATAATGAAGGTACTACGTATAAGACATTAACGTACCATCCCTCTTCCATCTTCCTCTCGCCAGTCGACAATATTGTACTTCTGCTCCTCTCTCTGCTGCCGATATGTGACTTTCACCTCTTCCTCAGCCACATTGATGTCAAACCAACTCCAATCGCTTCCCAGCCTCACCTGAAGCCCACTTCCGTTTATCAGCCATGGCAGCTTGATACCGAGACTCTTCTCTTCTACTTTTCTCTCCTCCTCGGGGTTGAATTTGTACACCACGGCCCCGTTGTCGATGCTCAGCATTGTTTCGTTGGCTCCCCTGCATTCGTTGTAAATCCCTTCAGACCAAATGGTCTCATTGTCGTTGGCCACGAAGCATTTCTTGTCTTTGAACCGGAATTCAACTTTCCCGTCACCCTTGACTCTCCGAACGGTGGATTCGAGTATGAACATGGTTTGATCTTCCTGAATAAAAGTTTGATAACTGCTCATATGCTGTTATTGTGTAAATATCACCTGTATTCTCCACCGTGCCAAACATTTCATCTTCCTCTCCTCCCGATATGTCAAATGAGCCTCATCTGTAAGGCTGCCACCATATTCACCCAGCCCGTCATACTGACACCGACCAGTCGTTAGAGAAGCATCAAAGTTAGACTCATCTGGGCATATTTCAAGTCTGTCCTCTTGCCCGCCGCCGCACTCACCGTGGTAACTGTTGTAGTGGCTGCTCTTGTGCTTCTTGTACACGACGCTGATCTTGTCAGAGTTGGCGAGGATGGAATCGGAGCTTGTGAGGAATGAAGGGCAGTTGGTAGAATAGCGATCGTCGAAATCCGTCTTTCGGAGGTAAGTGGCATATTTGGATTCGATGCCATCGCACACCTCTTTAAAGCGTTCGGTGGTGTTTCCAGGAAGCTGATTAAGAGAGTTTTATGTCAATCTTAAGTCGCTTTTAACGAACTTACATATTTGCATTCCCCCAAAGTCCTTGCCAATATATCTCTGGAAACCATCTTCAACTGATAACATTTGTAGCAGTAGGTTCCGTCATAATAGTCATCTTTATTCAAGACGTACCTACACACAAGGAAAGGTCAATAACACTTCTTAAGCGAATAAGCATTTCTTCTTACCGTAACCATGGTGTTCTATAGTCACTGTCAAACTCGGTATAGAGCATGTCCAGCTCTGACGAATTCTGCCTGAATATGTTCCAATTGTGATGCTCAGTGCCGATCTCCTGCCACTCGCCGTTGAACAGGTTGCGGACGTCGTCCAACGTGGGGGCCTCGGTGGTCATCCCGCCCAGTAAAAAGGCATTGGCTGAAAACAACTGCTGAGCTGAGGAACAGCCGAATAAAAACAGAACAAGGATGAACAGGATCATTGTCGATTCCGTCTGCTCTGTAGTTTTGTGAGTGTTCAAAACTTCCAATGCATTGCATGCTTAGACAAATTGATTGTCAATCTTCATTGGGGATGCACATCCGCTTTGGGATATTAATAGTTGAGAAACCTAGTACAAATGGAACAAAGTCGGTCATGAGGCCTAGGCTTACTTTTATATGAGTTGTTAATAAATTAGGCCTACGGTGTACAATATATATTTATTGAGAATAAAGAGCTTCAATTTCGACATCTACTTCTTCTCACATACTTAAAATAGAAAACCTCGGACATAATTACATTGTGCTTTCTTCCATGAACACATGTTTCCCAAGTACACTTAACCATAACAACAAAGCATTAACATATTTCACCTCAACAAAAAGCATCAGTATATCGGATGTTTTTGTCACAATTCGATTTGACCCGGTAACACACAATGAAGTTAGATAGACAGGAGAGTGTCTGTGTCTGTGTCGTGGCCAGCTAGCAGAGGCCATGATCAAATTGGCTAATAATGCTTTCCGGTTACGTGCTGTTACGTGCTATGTTGTGATCGTCATACTGGTGTTTCGGTACAGAATGTATTACGACAAGGAGGAAACGGAATTGGAGATGTTTGAAGAGTCTTTGGAACCGCAAGGTACTACATCCGAGTCCGTATACTATAATTGCCAAATTAAAGTTGAAAGTTGAGTAACTGAAGGTACTCAGTCATATTCTTCCCAAAAGGGTTAAATTATCAAATATCAATAAAATTAATCGGAAAAAGATAGGGATTTCTTGGTCAAGAAAACACATTTCAGATACTCCCCGATCCCCAAAGTTGATCTTAATCTGGAACCGACAATATGTTTATCAAAAGGAAGAAGTCTGGAGCAGGGTATTCCAGCGCATCAACTCGGGACAGTGTGAGGTATTCATAGCATAAACATTATTGTGTTTTGAATCATTTAATGGCAGTTATAGGTCTCTGATTGTCGTTTCACCTTTGACCGAAGTAAGCTTCTGGAAGCCGACCTGGTTCTCTTTCACCTCTTCAACTTCCACCTGGACGGATATGACTTTCCCAAGGTGCGTCGGCAAGACCAGATCTGGGCCCTCATGACCATGGAGGTCATACCAAGATGCAATGAGGCGTTGATCAAAGAGGGACAGTAAGGCAACAGTTATTTGTAAGTCCCGTCAACCTAGTCCTACGTTCTTCCAGTGCTCCATTTGACTTCTCCAAGCTGAGGAAGGTCCAATTCAACTGGACCATCGGCTATCACTCGGACTCGAACGTGGTGACCCCGCACGGGAGGACGCTCTCCAACACGGAAAGGCCAGAGTGGCGGAACCGGGAGAAGTGGCCACACTATGCGCCGTGGAACAAACCAAATAGTGAGGAAATTATGTGCGGAATATATATGCAATATTCTTACATATCTGTTTTAGACACGGTATTTCATCCCATCGTTTGGTTCGTCTCCCACTGTGAGACTGTGACGCGACGGGAGGAGTACGTCAAGGAGCTGAGCAAGCACATGCCGGTCGACATCTACGGAAAGTGCAGCAACAAAAAGTACACAAGATACTCTCATCGTTATATTAGATTTAGTGATTGTTTGTCATGTTAGATGTGGCCAACATCGCTCTCTCCGCATCCAGGCCGAGATCTGGCACGACGTCTGCTATGAGAAGACAAACACTCAGTTCCACTTTGTCATTGCGATGGAGAACACGCTGTGTCAGGACTACCAGAGCGAAAAGATATTCAACGCTCTACTGCAGGCAATTAAACAATATTTAACTCCGTATATCAGCCGTTTATAAGCTATTCTTTAAACAGAATGTCATCCCTATCTACATATCCGGTCCGATAGCCCAGGACGCCCTCCCACCGCACTCCTACATCCACGTTGCTCACTTTGACTCACCCAAAATGCTCTCCCAATACCTCGCTTACCTTCTTATAAACAGGTTTAACGAGACATTAGCATTAATTGAACCTAACTAAGGAACGTATTCATACAGCACTGCGTACAACGAGTACTTTGAGTGGCGCTCCAGCCACACCGTGATCTCGTACTTTAGCGCTCCGGACACGTGCGATCTTTGCAAGCGGCTGCACGAGGAGGGCGGGAAGACGAGAATAATTCCGGATATTGAGCAGTGGTTTGAGGAGAGAAAGTGTGTTGAACAAGTCGAGTAAGGTCAAATTAGCGTTAATTTTACTTAATAAACGCCTAATGTAACTGTTGTTTATAGAGCTGGGACGTACACAAATCGCACTGCCTGGAAGAAGTTGTCCCAGCAGCTGCTGAGTGAAAAAGAACGTGATCCTATCATTCAAGATTGGATTCAAAAGCATTATAGAAAATAAATATATCGTTAATTCATTAATATTTTGATACATTTCATGTGCAATTGCTAATGACGTGAGAACTTGAACAAATACAGGGCAAATAGGATTACTGTATCAGTGCAGGAGTTCTTGTTATTTGAAAAACTGACATCCTTAAAGTACTTGTTTGTTTGATAAGTCTTGAACTGTTGAAGTGAACATGTAATTTGTACTTTCACGCGATACGCACGGTGCACGTGTAAAGGTCAATAAAGAAAAGAGAAAAAAAAGTTTCTCTCAAATCTCATATACCACTTAAGTACTTAGTAAAGGGAAGCGCAATGTCAAGGCTCTGATGCTTCTTATGTTTGTTTTAAAGAACAATTTGGCTAATGTATCAAAATGTTCATAATATTCGCTACTCAGCAATGCATTTAATAAAATAATAAATCTTCGCATTTTTCTTGTCAATCAGATAGTGACTATCAATTTGCAAGACTATATGTCAATATTAAATATTTGCTAATCCACTGCCAATTTGTGCACATTTAAAAGACATTATTCATGTACCTCATTCTTAATTATGATGTTAATCAAGCTTAGTTGTGGAAGACTTTAGAACCACGAATTGAATCAAAATAATTAATCTAATTGTTTTAACTGACTGTACATACAAAGAGAGTCAATTTTAGGATTATTTAATACATACTTCCATTTCTTATAACTACGTATAATTTTGCCTTATGAAAACTTTCATTGTATTAGACATTGCATTGCATTGTATGGTAGTCAAAATGAGGCCTGAAGATATCATAATGCAAGAGAGTTAAAAATCCATTTTCTAATTACATCACGTTATTCCGTAGCGTTTATGTGTACTATGGGCAACTCGTGAGAAGAACATGCCAGATTTGGTATAATGCATACTCGTATATGCGTATGTGAGTCTAATTGTTTAATACATTGTCATGTACATACATACACGTACAGGTATGTACACACACCATTCGTACATGGGTGTGTTTATTGTACATGTTAAAACAAGGAATTGTTCAATGAATCCGCGTAAAGGAATGCACCTATGCATATGCTCATCTTTCAGAATCGATTAAAAGCTCTTGCATGGAGAGAGCAATTACTGACGCGCCTGCTTAAATTAATTCAATATACTGTATCAATATGTACTTGATGTAATTGTATAAAAGTGCCACATTTCAATTGAAAGCACCAGTCCAGTCTTGATCTGACATTGTACTCGCACTCAATATGAGATCATTTTCCACGCTAATTATCTGCACCCTACTGCCGTTTTGTTATGCTGGTGAGAACCGAACATTCCAGAATACTTGAATTCCTTGAACACATTTTTACTTACACAGGTGGTCTGGAAGATGGTCTCAATGGCATGCAGCAATTGATGACTGGCGACCCCGTCTTTCAAGACACAGTTCTTCTGGAAGAGCTGAAGGAATGTTTTGACAAGTATGACCCGGAGATTGCCACCAGCCAGGATGCTCAGTGGGCGGGATTCCTGGAGTATGGGGCTGAACATGGTGGTCCAGGTGACGTATGGTCACCATGCCCAGATCCAAGATTGGTAAGGGAGCGATTTTGTTTAAAACATGTATTATAATAATGTAAATGTTATTGATAGAGATGGATAGAGAATAATTGCACATGGCAAGGAGATGTTGCTATCTGGGAACCCTGCAATTATGCTTCAAACATTGCCTATTACCACACAGCCAGAGAAGTTTGCAAGAAGGCTTTTTGGAGCCTACCTGAGGACATTGGTAACTCATCTGGTTTTATCAATATTTTTTCAAAACTTTGTGATGAAACAATTTTTCATTTCAGTGTCTGCTATGTTTGAGAACTTTGCTCAGTTGGCTCCAGGGTCAGCTTTTCTTCATGGGAGCCAGACTCACGTTGGAGGGGTTGCTGATGTCAAACTAAATGATCTTTTTGCATACACTGCCTATCAAGGAATGGTATCAAACATTGATTATGGGAACTATAGCATTATTCATGATCTGAGCTATACACCTAGGTATGCATGCCCCATTGCAATCAATTCCTTTTTATAACTTAATGATTCATTTAGAGAAAAATCCGCTGTTGATACAACTCATTATGTAAGAGATGTGTATATCAATGAGGATGTTGTTGATTGGGCAGTTCTTGTGGATGTCATTGACGTTCCTGAGGTTCGAATTGGCATGGTGGGTATTCTTGGGACGGCACTCTCCATTTTAGTCGAGGATCAGAAAGTCATTGACATTGCCACATTCTTTTTAGAGAACATTTCTGGGTAAGTGCAACATAATCAATACAATAAAAGTATTAACATTTATAACTGCATTGTGTTAAGGTATAATGATGATATGAAAAAGTTCTGCCTTGAGGACTATCTGCCCATGATGATTGAAGCTACGGATGACATTCAACTCACTCCTGCAGAAAAGGACAAGTATTTTAAGATGGTGTTAGCAGTGGCTGTTAAAATGATCTACGGAGCTGTGTGGCAGGAACAAATTATTAAAGAAATTGGAGGCAATGACTTCCTATATGATGAGAATGCCAATGCAATTGGCATTGCAATCCTGCCTTTGATCAATAACAAAGCCAATGAGTTTAATGACTTTGTCTATTACAATGACAAGCTCCAGCGTGGAAAGGACATGTACCCTGGAGACTTCTGGTGCAACCCAACCATTGCCCATGCAAAGTGGCATTTGGAGACAGGCATTGGATTGACTGATCTTCTTTTCCTCACTGATGAGTTTTATAGGCTGCTGAATGGCATTGAAGCTCCCACTACAACATCCCCGAATACAGACACATCAGAAGCTCCCACTGATGGGCCAAGTGATGGGTCAACTGAAGACTCTGAGGAAACAACAACTGCAGGAGGCACGAGCAATCAATTTGTGTCAGTTTCAATGGTTCTGTTCATGACAGTGATTCTTTTCAAAAGTAAATGAATACAATTGGTTGTGTCAAATAATTTGTATAATGAAATTAGAGTTTATGGTCCTCTAAATAAAATAAATAAAAATATGCTTCCTTTTTTAGCAGTCATACTACATTTCGTATAAAGACATCCGGAATTCGGCCTCAACAACTCTCCTTATCAATTTAAATATAAATTGTTACATAGTTTCATAACACAAAATATAGAAACCATCTTTGGTTACGTTTGGTACACTAACATTGAGAAAACTTTATGTGAAGGTCTGTCAGTATTGATGTTGCTTAATGGAATTTTATCCAGATTTCATATACATATTGTTTTAATATATCTAAAAGCACTGCTTTTTATTTGTACAAAATGCAAACATGGAAAACGCTTTAAATGTTGTACTTTGATTATTATTCATCTGCACTTATTATCTTGTCAATATGTCTTGGTCAATGTGAAGTTCAAGTTGTTAACACAGTGTTAAGTGCACCTGAAATTGACTGCAAGATGAGAACCTCCTTGCAATTTATTTTCGTGGTAGCTACATTCTCCCATCTCACAAATGCTGTTGAATATGGTAAGCTGCATAATTTAATAAAAGAAAGCTTAATGTATTAAAGTGACTGTACTTAAGGCGGTCTTGAGGAGGGTCTAAACGGCATGCAGGAAGTGATGACAGGAGATGTGGTGTTCCAGGATGCGCAACTTCTGGCAGACCTCAAGGAGTGTTTTGAGCAGTTTGACCCAGAAATTGGCCTATCACAGGATGCTCAGTGGGACGGATTTCTAGCTTATGGACATCGTGGAGGAAGCCCAACTGATATATGGGAGCCATGCCCAGAAGAGGTAGAGAAATTGTGAAATAATCAAAATCAGCATTATAAATCTTCTCTTCTTCATTAGAGATGGCTTGAGGAAGATTGCACATGGCAAGGAGGAGATATTGCCATTTGGGAGCCCTGTAACTATGCCTCCAACATTGCTTACTATCACACAACCAGGGAGATATGTAAAAAGAAATCTTGGAATATGCCAAATGAAGTCGGTTGGTAGATTCTACAGAAGTAATCATTAGCTAAAATTGCAGTCAACTTTCATTTCAGTTTCTGCCATTTTCGAGAACTTTGCACAACTTGCCCCTGGTTCAGCATTTTACCATGGAAGCAGAACCCATGTTGGTGGTGTAGCTGATGTGAGACTCAATGACCTGTTTGCCTACACTGCATACCAGGGAGCTGTAGCAAACATTAACTATGGAAACTACAGCCTAATACATGAGTTGAGCTACCAGCCAAGGTAAGATGCAGTAATTTACTCAATTAATATTTATGTAATGTATTTAAAACAGGGACATGTCTGCAATCAATACTACGAGGTACATTCGAGATGTGTATCTCAACAATGACGTTGCCACATGGGGATACTTAGTTGACCAGATTGATGTCCCATCGGTGTTTGTCGGTATGGTTGGCATTACTGGGACAGCATTAACCATTCTTGTGGAAGACCAGCAAGTCATTGATATTGCATCATTCTTTATCAACAACATCAATATTGGGTTTGTCATATTTTATACTGATAATGACCATTAATATTATATAAAATTTCTTTAGATTCACAGAGGAGATGAACAAGTTCCTGCTTGAAGATTACCTCCCAATGATGATTGAAGCAACTGATCATATTGAGCTGAGTGATGCTGACAAGGACAAATATCTCAGACTTGTGGAGAGTGTGGCCATCAAACTGATCTATGCAGCCGTCTGGCAGGAGGAGATTGTCACTCACATTGGTGACCATGACTTCCTAAACAGCACAGCTGCAAATGCTGCAGGATATAGGCTTTTATCCGTCATTAACGAATTTGCCAACAACTATAGCGGTAATGAGTTTGATTACTACAATGCCAAGCTCCAAGCTGGTGAGGACATGTACCCCGGGGATATCCGGTGCAACCCGACTATCCCTCATGCTAAATGGCATTTGGAGACTGGAATTGGTCTCACTGATCTGATCTTTCTTGTGGATGAGTTCTACTTGTTGCTGAGTGAGCCAAGGCCGACTGAGGACCCTACGACGACAACAACAACAACTACTACTACTACAACGGCAACGATGACGACTGCTGGTGCTGATGGAATTGTGGGCAATGGAGTTGTGAGAGCAATGACTTTGCTTCTATTGGTTAACTTTTTTAAATAGTTCTTTTCGACATGTTGCATTAATATAACAGTTTTTGGGATAAACTATATTAAGATATTTTGGATTTTAATACATCGGTATCATTGTTTTAATGAGACATAAATTACAATCTCTGTCCTCCCAATAACGTTTTTGAGTTTGATATTTAAGTAGCTATTTAAAATAAGGACACTAAGTCAAACTGGCAATTAAAACGTGAGTGGAAAGATAGTGGCCACATGTAATTATCAAACTAAACTATGTAAACTGAAAGTGACAATGACTAATTGATCATTCAAATATATTATGTAATTATATCTTAGAGTAGATATTGTAAATGGCTTGTTATTGTCCAGTTTCATAATTATTGAGGGGCTTGTCACGTTAAAACAATATGTTACCCATCAAGTACTGCTGCATCCTTGGTCTTTCCCTTCTGGTTCCACTAATTCAAGCAGGTAAATAATGTCATATCATCTGTATCTGAATATTTAAATCATAAACTCATATGTTGAAGGTGGCCTACAGGAAGCCCTTGATGGCATGCAGGAGATGATGACTGGCGACCCCGTCTTCCAGGATCAGAAACTCTTGAACAACCTGAAAGGATGCTTTGAGCTGTTTGACCCTGAGATTGCAACCGCTCAGGATGCGCAATGGGCTGGGTTCCTTGAATATGGAGAACAGGGTGGAGCTCCGGATGATGTGTGGGAAAAATGTGAAGATGGATCAGAGGTAATAATTCTAAATAGGGTCTAATTGTCAGTAATAGAAGTTAAATGTGTTGTTTGATTTAGAGGTGGCTGGAGAATAACTGTACCTATCAGAGTGGGACGGTTCCAATCTGGGAGCCCTGTAACTATGCCTCCAATGTGGCTTATTATCACACAGCTGTAGAGGTTTGCAAGAAGACTGATTGGAGCATGGATATAGACACAGGTGATACCTTTTATGTCAAAATTGGTCTGTTATTGGGTCAAAACATCTTTATTCCAATTAAGTTTCTGCCATGTTTGAGAACTTTGCCCAGCTGGCTCAGGGCTCCTCATTCTGGCATGGCAGTGAGACCAACATTGGTGAGGTAGCCGATGTCAAACTCAACGATTTGTTTGCCTACACTGCCTACCAAGGAATGGTATCCAAGCTGGACCCTCAGGGATCAAGTCTCATCCATGAGCTGAGCTACGAGCCAAGGTAGATCAACAATCCAGTCAAATGATCAAAGCTAGTTTTTTAATTGTTAGGAGCATGTCCGCCGTGGAGACGACCCACTACATCCGCCAGGGGTACATCAATGATGACGTGTCCACCTGGGATGACCTCCTGGAGGACATTGACGTCCCCGTGCTGAGGATGGGGATGTGTGGCATTCTTGGCACGTCCATGGCACTCATATTGGAAGATCAGCAGGTTCTAGACATTGCTGCCTACCTTATGGATCACATTCTCGGGTATTAAATATGCTGCATATCGTTGTTCAGACAGTCTCAGATGTCTTAAGTTAGGTTCACGGACGAAATGAAAGAGTTTTGCCATGACAAGTACCTGCCAGCCATCCTGGACGCGACCGATCACATTGTCCTCAGCGAGGAGGAGTCAAACCGGTTCAAGGGCATGCTCGGCGGGGTCGTTGCCAAGCTCGTTTACGCCGCCGTCTGGCAGGAGGAGATCATACTCAGCATCGGTGGGAATGATTTCCTTACGGATCCTGATGCGAATGAGCTTGGGATGGAGTTGCTCACGAAGCTCAACGTGTTTGTTAACACCAAGTAAGTTACAGGTATCATCCCTTTTTATTCATTATAAGAAAGTTGAAGAACTAAAAGTACTTTTTAACCATAGATAAACTGTATAAATTTGTATGTATTAGCACTAAAGCTTACATTAATTAGATACGTGTACCATATCAATATTTTAATTATTTCTCCAGTTTAAGATCTCCATTGCATTCTGTAATGTGACATTATTTTCTTATAGGTTAAATGACTTTAACTACTACAGCCGCAATCTTCAACTCGGTCGTGACACTTACCCAGGCGATGTGTCTTGCAACAACGAGGTTGCCCACGCCAAGTGGCATCTGGAGGCTGGAATTGGGCTCACGGATCTGCTCTTCATGGCGGATGAGTATCACAAGGTCCTGGAGGGGAATGGGGCGACCATGCCACCAGAGGAGACGACGACCGCCGGAGTCAATGGACAGATGGGTGGTAGCATTTGGACTTTCATGGCAACCGGACTGCTACTTATTTGGAAAAACTAGCTTGCTATTCATTAATAATGATTGTTTTATCATAAACACGTCTAAAGTAGTTTTATTTACAATTAAATCATGAAAGAAATCAATGTGACGACAGAGCTGACCATCAGACTGGCCTTGAACATTGCCCCACTGGACTCACCAGTCCCATCCTCCGTCGTCTCACTCGGACTCGGATCCCCGGTCGTTCCCACACCGCCACCCTCAACATTCTCATCGATCCAGTCGACGATATCCTTGTAATTCGCCTCCACCCAGGCCATGTTCACCATGGCGGTGTCAATGCCCTGCTCAATGCTCGACACGGCTGAGCCAAGATCAGCCTGGTGCTCAGTCATGAACTCGGTGAGTGCGTCGATCTCATCCTGGCTGTTGGCCGTGTCCATGTAGCCGTTGAGCATCTCGACCACGGTGGAGGGGAACAGGTTGCCAAAGTAGGCCTTGATGGCATTATAGTTGGTGTTGAGCCAGTCGAACTGGACCTTGCGTCCGGTGGCAGTGGCGCCCACAGCGCGGTACACGGACCGGGTGTCCTGAGTTCGGATAAGAGAATCCTCTGCAATTGTCTCGTCCAGCAGCTGAATGAGGTTATCCTCACTCTCGCTGCTGCCAAGACCGTAAATGATCTTGAGGGAGTCCAGAGTGTTGATAATATTGTCCAGTCTGTCGTAGAGGAAGTCGAATTCCTCGTCACCACCCTTGGCCACGGCAATCTCGTAAATGCTCTGCTTCAGGTCGGGGTCGATGGGGTTGTTCTCGTCCGGCTTGTCCGTGTCCATCCAGGACCTGAACATGACGAGAGCCTTGTTGACGCAGTCGGCGTTGTCGTAGGCGCACATCCAGTTGCGGACGACATCCTTGCGGAAGACTTCAATGACGGAGGCGTCCTTGTCGAGGCTGAACACGTCCTCGGCCTCGTATAGCGGTGTGCCGATGCTACGGACGTACGTTTGCAGGGATGGGTAGCCGTCGACCTTGCCTACCTTGGTATCCCGGAACATGCCGTCGAGGTATCCGATGCTCGTGAAGAAGGCCTGCAGGGGGATGTACTCGGGCTCACCGGATGCGTACTGACCCAGTGACAGTGGTACAGGGTAGTCCAGTTGGCCAGCCCTGGCAAGGTTGAAGCTATCGTCAACAAGCTGAGCTCTGTTCAGCTTGTGGATTGACTCCGGATCATCCATCAAAGCAGAAGAAAGTGCAGCCCAGTTCTCTTCATCGTAGTTGACCCTGTAGTAGCCAGTCTCCTGAACGTTGATAATAAAAGGTTTTTCCTCCACTTCAATTGATCCGCTGGAAGCTAAATTCGTCAGCCAGTCCGTTGGCCTTGTATCAGAGAAGTCCCCTCCAGGGTGTGCAACATTGATGGGAATGTACCACTTGTATCCCTTGGTGTCCTCAGCAGCGGGATTGAGAAGGAACCTCTTCTGCTCCAGCTGGACTGTGTTACCATCTGAAGAGGATGCCATGACCACAGGGTAGCCCTCCCTCCTCGTGTAACCCTCCATGATGAGCCCGACGTGCATGTCTTTGTCCAAGGTATCCTCAATGTGAGCATCATCGTCAAGATACTTCCACAAGTCGCTGTGCTTGGCGTTGCCGTAGGCGAGGTTCTCCAGGTAGTGGGTGATGGCGTGATTGAACGTCTCCCTTGTGATGAAGTTCTCAATCATGCGGATGAGACAGTTACCCTTGCCATAGGAGAGCCTGGAGTAGGTCATATCGTAGGAGGGGTTGTCCACGGGGCTACTGATCGGCATGGACGTCTCCAGGGCATCAATGTTGAACACATCATACATGTCGTCCAGGAGCATCCGGTCGCGCTTTTGGTTGTCTGGGAGGACAAAATCAGACCCGATGCTCTCCACATACGTGGCAAATCCCTCATTGAGCCACAAATCCGTCCACCACTCCATGGTGACCAGGTTTCCAAACCATTGATGTGCCAGCTCATGTGCAACAACCTCTACAATGAGATCTTCATCCACCTTGGAGGAAACTCCCTCTTGGAACAGCAGCAGCTGCTCCCGGTACAAGATCAGTCCCCAATTCTCCATGGCGCCAGCGTCAAAGTCTGGGATGGCTCCCATGTCCATCTTGGGCAGGGGATAGTCCACGGCAAAGTAGTCCTCATAGTAGCGCAATACCTTTGGGCCGTAGAAATTGGCCTTGTCTGTCTGCGCCTCCTTTCCATCGATATGATACACGGCAAAGATCTCATCCTCAGCAGACTGACTACTGACAAAGTCCGACACTACAAAGGCCAACAGATACGTGGACATTGGCACGGTCTGATTGTACACATCGTACACATAGCCCTCGTAGTCCGTCTGCTCAGGCTCATTCGTCTTCAATGGCATGTTGGACTTTGAGTTCATTGCCTCCAGCCGACCCAGCTTCACATTGAACTCAGCCTTCATTGTGGGCTCGTCCAGGCACGGGAAGGCCCTCCTGGCGTCCGTGGCCTCAAACTGTGTAGTGGCCAGGAAGACAGTGTCCCCATCATTGTTAACATAGCTGCTTCTGTAGAAGCCGACCAGGTAGTCGTTCAGATACGCGGTGTAGTCCATGCTGACTGAATGGTCCTCCAACGACGAGCTGAACTCCTTCTCCAGGTAGATGATGTACTCCTCCCGTTCGAGGTGGTAGCCGTGGCCGGCAATGTTGTAGGGCTCGAGCTCGTTGCTGACGGTGACGGTGTCCTCGTGGATGACGATGTCCTTGGCGTGGAGGACGACGCGGCGGCTGTTGGAGGGGTCCTCGATGGAGTCCACGGTGAAGTCGAGGGACATGGAGCCGGCGATGGGCCAGCCGGCATCTTTGTCCAGGAACGGGATCAATGCAATGGAGTAGCTGAAAAGATTGTGACAATGTTATCTTATTACTGAATGTATACTGTCTAGTTTTCCTTTTTTCATTGGATAACATTTTCAACGTTGCCAAACCATTCTCGTTGATTGATTAAAGAAGGGAAGGAAACATATTAATGCTAACAAAAATATTTATTTCTATTTCTCATGTCCTTTATATTATTCTTGTATCTTAGAACATCACATTCCAGCTTAATTTGAGTTCAAGTTGATCGAGAACTTCTGTTATCTCAAGTAGCTTTTTTATTGATTTATCGCCACTCGTATTAGCGAAGTAAGCAAAAAATGATTTATTGACTTACATAACAACATTGTCGGCTCTGAACAATTAAGAAATAAATTGCAGTTTTGCCAGCCATGCTTGTTGCAGCTAATGAATTTTACATTAATTGTGCGCCCCATAATCGACAATAAAACTTCAATTGTTGCTACTCACGTTTTCGGTACAATATGCTTCGGCAGCACAATATCATGCACATGATCCTCAACCGGGGTGAGCAGGAAGAACCCACCCTCATGATACGGGTCGGACGCCTTCTCCCCAGGCAGGACGCACCGCCACTCACCCACATGCCGAGCTGCAAACGTCGCAATGGTCACTTCACACAGCCTCAGTTCTGGGTCGGCTGTGGCGCTCAGCCCATGGACAGGGCTGCCGGAAGAGGGATCCAGCACGGTTCCATCAGCGACATTGACGTCATAACTAAAAATATGGAGTTATAAACGCATGCTAATACGCCATAATGTGGGTTAAACGTACGATCTGCCCTCAGGAGCATGCACTTCACAAATATCCGATCCCATCTTGAGGTCAGAGGAGAGCTGACAGCTGAATGTGACATCGGTCGCGTCGAGGTCGGTCAGGGTGGGCCGTGTGATGGTCAGCGGCTGCTCCGGGATGGTCGGGATCGGCAGCCTGGTCGCCGACACCAAAGACACAGCTGCTATCAATGCAAACAGCGGTCTCATCTCGTTCAAGGGATGGGAGAGACTAGACAATATGATTAATTAGAGCCTCATCTCGAATCTTAATTGCTCTCATCAACTCATTGCGGCGGTGTCAATGATTGATGTGCAACAAGGACTGGCATTGAATACATAATTATGAGATACTAGACTGATATATTAGTTGATTTGTATAGTAATGCACGATTATATGGGTATAGAGTGCCCTTGGAGTACGTTCTTCAATTAAAAGTTATTTGTCACGGTCATGGTGAACAATGATTAATACAAAAATCTGGCTTATATGACCTTCTTTATTTCAATAAAATAATTAAATGCATGAAGAAAGAAAACACTTATTTGCATACGGAGCTGAGAAAATGCTTTATGCAAGGAATGAAAGCACAGACAAGAAGAAAATATTGACCATGATAACTTGGGGAACAACATTGTTTCCTCCTGCTGTGGTCGTTGTATCAACCACTCCTCCATCAGTTGTTGAATCAGTCTCAGAGGTTGATTCTGAAGGCTCATCTGTTGGCGAGTTGGTCGGTTCCTCTGTTGGTTCAACTGTTGGTTCCTCTGTTGGTTCCTCTGTAGGCTCCTCTGTAGGTTCCTCTGTTGGAGGCTCAGTAGGAATGGTGGCATCAGTATTATCTTCCAGCCACTCTGCCACTTCATCATAGAAGGCATTGTTCCAGAGAATGTTAATGTCTATTGCTTCAATAGCTAAATCTACCACTGCATCAGCTGTTCCAGCCAGAACATCTGCATTTTGATCCCTAAAGGCAATTAGGGCATCAATGTCTGATTGAGTCTTTCCTCCACGGGCAAATGACTCAACAATGTCCCCAACAACAGAGGAGATGCTGGAGCCAAAATATTCCTCTATGTCATCAAAATTGTCATTCAACCAATCAAACTGAACAACTCTTCCCAAAGCTGAACTGCCAACTGCATTGTATACATAACCTGTGTCTTGTTCTTTCAGACCAGAGCTGGAATCTATTGTCATATCCAGGTAATCCAACATAATTGATTCTACTTGTGTCATACCAAGGGCATGTAAAATTCTCTTTCTCTCACTGTCAACATCTGAAGACAAATACTGAGCCCAAAGGAAGTCCCACTCATCTTCTCCACCTTGCATTATTGCAGAATTGTAAACAGCCCCTCTGACATCAATGGGAATAGGATTTTCTGCTTCCATACCGGCATTCATCCATTGCTCAAAGTAATCTGAAGTCTGCTGTAAGCAGTCATCATGCTGGTACTTGCACATGATAGAGACAAGCTCATCTCTTAACAGAGTATCCATGTAGGTATCCTCAGCTCCAGGAGTAAATCCATACTCTTCATACATTGCAATAAACTGTTCCTTGATGTAGCCCATTAAATAGTAGTACTCTAGCTCCTCTCTGAAGAGCTCATCCAGATAGATTATTGAGTTCAGCAAAGCCTTGATTGGGATATAGTCATCTTCATTGACAATGTACTGTGACAATCCCAGTGGCTGCTCATAGTCAAGTTGACCAGCTCTGGCAAGGCTGAAACTGTCATCAATTAGTTGGGCCCTGTTCAAGGGATCAATATCCTTTGGAGCTGTTTTCAGAGTGTTGATGAGAGCATTCCAGTTATCCATGTCATAGTTGACTCTGTAGTATCCAGTCTGCTTAATATTAATTAGGTAAGGGCTGCCTTCTAAATTCAGAATAATGTTGTCATGATTCTCTTCCATCCAAAGTTATGGTTGGGTGTCATTGAGCAGGCCGCCTGGACTACCTTGATTATTGGGAGTGTACGATTTGGAGTCAGCTGCTGGAGGGTCTGTACTCAGAAAGAATCTTGATTGTGACAAAGTTACATCACTGCCAGTAACATCATCTACAGTAAGAACAGGGTATCCCTCCTTAACTGCCCAACCTTCCAAAATTACTGACAGACTGAGAGCTTCATCTAATGTTCCAAGAATATGAGCCGCATTGTCTAAGCTCTCCCAAAGGTCAAATCTGTCTGCGTTATCATGTTCATATGCCTTCAAATATGAATTCACACCCAGCTGGAAGGCTTCCAATGAGATTGCATGTTCTGTCATTCTAAGCAAGCAATTGCCTTTTCCATAGGAAATCCGTGATAGAGCTAAGTCATACTTGGGGTTGTTCACTTCTGTGCTTAATGGTGTAGAAGAAGCCAATGCATCAATCTCAAATACATCATGTAGATCAAACAGAACAACCCTCTCCACACTTCTCAGGTCACTGTCATAAAAGTCTTTTCCAATATTCTCCATGTAGGTAGCAAATCCTAGTTGATGTTAGGGGATTAAGTTTATTATTATTAAGTTTTCTTATATGAGCTTACCTTCATTAAGCCACAAGTCTGTCCACCAAGTCATAGTTACCAAATTTCCAAACCATTGATGTGACATTTCATGTGCAATGACTTCAATTACCCTCTCCCTGTCTTGCTTAGTAGATATACCCTCGACATAAAGCAAAGAGGATTCTCTAAATGTCATCATTCCCCAATTTTCCATTGCACCTGACTTAAAATCAGGCACTGCTACCATATCAAGCTTTGTCATTGGGTACTCTATGTCAAAGTATATTTCCATTGTTGATAAAAGTTCATCTGCAACATCAAGAGCCAATTCGGCATCTAACTCTTTTCCAGGTGGATGGACAGCTGCTACTCGTGTATCATTAGCAGCAACAGTCCTTTCAAAGTCAGAAATAATCCAAGCAGTCAAATAAGTGGACATAGATTCAGCTAGAATAAATGTATCCTTTACCCATCCAGTGCCATAGTCTGGGGCATCATTAGTGTCTTGTATAACTTCATTAGAGTATGCTGTAGTTGTATTCTCATGATATATAATCATTTGGAATCTGGCTTTTTTATCAGGCTGATCCAAACATGGGTATGCTCGTCTGGCATCAATGGGCTCAAAGTCTGTGACAGCCACTGGCACAGATTCATCATTTTCATTGATGTATGATGTTTGGTAAAATCCATTCAAATTTTGATCCAAAGATCCCCAGTAGTCAATGCTCAATAATGTGAATGTTCTCCTTGGTGTAATCAAGTCAACAGGATCTGATACATGAATGACCATCCATTCTCTTTCCAAGTCATATTCAAATCCAATAATAGTGTTGTAGATAGTGAAATACCTAACTGAAATTGAATCCTCATCAATCAAGAGACCATTAAAGTGAATAAAGATTCTATAGCGATAAATATCAGGTTCCTGGTGATCCCCATCATGAAAAACAACAAATTGAGATTGACCTTTAAATGTCATATTGTCAGTAAATGGAGCCACTTCAACAACATAGAGGAGAGGCTCCAAATGGGTAGGCAACATTACATCTTGCAAGTGCCCTTCAGTCAGCAGCTGAAACACACCTTCATGGTATGGTCCAATTTCATGATCCATGTGACATCTCCATTCACCTATGTGTTCTTCCATTACCTGCTCTATTGACAGACCACAAACCAGGCCAGTTGCATCTACAATAGCATTGTAATTTTCAAGTAAATTTCCTTCTTTGTCAGTTACATCACCACTTATGAAATTGACAGTGAGGGTTGTATCTTTGTCTGGCATGAGGAAAGAGCATGTGCTGTCAGAAATTGTTAGGTGTGATGCCATGTTGCAGCTAAAGGTTGCCTCACTACTTAGGCTGGTAAAACGGGGTCTTTCTATAGTAACCGGGGCTTCAGTGACTGGCTCATAGCCAGGTGTGGTTGGAGGTTCTGTTGGAGGCACTGTTGAAATAGTAACATCAGTATTATCTTCCAGCCACTCTGCCACTTCATCATAGAAGGCATTGTTCCAGAGAATGTTAATGTCTATTGCTTCAATAGCTAAATCAACCACTGCATCAGCTGTTCCAGCCAGAACATCTGCATTTTGATCCCTAAAGGCAATTAGGGCATCAATGTCTGATTGAGTCTTTCCTCCACGGGCAAATGACTCAACAATGTCCCCAACAACAGAGGAGATGCTGGAGCCAAAATATTCCTCTATGTCATCAAAATTGTCATTCAACCAATCAAACTGAACAACTCTTCCCAAAGCTGAACTGCCAACTGCATTGTATACATAACCTGTGTCTTGTTCTTTCAGACCAGAGCTGGAATCTATTGTCATATCCAGGTAATCCAACATGATTGATTCTACTTGTGTCATACCAAGGGCATGTAAAATTCTCTTTCTCTCACTGTCAACATCTGAAGACAAATACTGAGCCCAAAGGAAGTCCCACTCATCTTCTCCACCTTGCATTATTGCAGAATTGTAAACAGCCCCTCTGACATCAATGGGAATAGGATTTTCTGCTTCCATACCGGCATTCATCCATTGCTCAAAGTAATCTGAAGTCTGCTGTAAGCAGTCATCATGCTGGTACTTGCACATGATAGAGACAAGCTCATCTCTTAACAGAGTATCCATGTAGGTATCCTCAGCTCCAGGAGTAAATCCATACTCTTCATACATTGCAATAAACTGTTCCTTGATGTAGCCCATTAAATAGTAGTACTCTAGCTCCTCTCTGAAGAGCTCATCCAGATAGATTATTGAGTTCAGCAAAGCCTTGATTGGGATATAGTCATCTTCATTGACAATGTACTGTGACAATCCCAGTGGCTGCTCATAGTCAAGTTGACCAGCTCTGGCAAGGCTGAAACTGTCATCAATTAGTTGGGCCCTGTTCAAGGGATCAATATCCTTTGGAGCTGTTTTCAGAGTGTTGATGAGAGCATTCCAGTTATCCATGTCATAGTTGACTCTGTAGTATCCAGTCTGCTTAATATTAATTAGGTAAGGGCTGCCTTCTAAATTCAGAATAATGTTGTCATCATTCTCTTCCATCCAAATTAATGGTTGGGTGTCATTGAACAGGTCTCCTGGACTACCTACATTAATTGGAATGTACCATTTGGAATCAGATGATGGAGGGTCTGTACTCAGAAAGAATCTTGATTGTGACAAAGTTACATCACTGCCAGTAACATCATCTACAGTAAGAACAGGGTATCCCTCCTTAACTGCCCAACCTTCCAATATTACTGACAGACTGAGAGCTTCATCTAATGTTCCAAGAATATGAGCCGCATTGTCTAAGCTCTCCCAAAGGTCAAATCTGTCTGCATTATCATGTTCAAATGCCTTCAAATAAGAATTCACTCCCAGCTGGAAGGCTTCCAATGAAATTGCATGTTCTGTCATTCTAAGCAAGCAATTGCCTTTTCCATAGGAAATCCGTGATAGAGCTAAGTCATACTTGGGGTTGTTCACTTCTGTGCTTAATGGCGTAGAAGATGCCAAAGCATCAATCTCAAATACATCATGGAGATCAAACAGAACAACCCTCTCCACACTTCTCAGGTCACTGTCATAAAAGTCTTTTCCAATATTCTCCATGTAGGTAGCAAATCCTAGAAAACACATTAAATGTACTAGAGTACTGTATAATAGTTTATTACTGTATATACCTTCATTAAGCCACAAGTCTGTCCACCAAGTCATAGTAACCAAGTTTCCAAACCATTGATGAGACAATTCATGGGCAATGACTTCAATTACCCTTTCTCTGTCCTGCTGAGTAGAAGTCCCTTCAACAAAAAGTAGAGAAGATTCTCTAAATGTCATCATGCCCCAGTTTTCCATAGCACCAGATTTAAAGTCCGGAACAGCTACCATATCCAATTTAGACATTGGATAGTCAAAGTCAAAATAAGTTTCCATTTTAGGAAGCAATATTTCTGCTACATCTAATGCCAGAGTTACTTCCATCTCTTTTCCTGGAGGATGTACTGCAGCCACACGTCTATCATTGCTTGATACTGTTCTATCAAAGTCAGATACAACCCATGCAGTCAGGTATGTTGACACAAACTCAATTAGGTAAAATGTGTCCTTAACCCAACCCTCTCCATATCCCCATGCATCTTCTCTATCAGACAACTCTTGGTTAGAATAGGCAGTGGTTGTATTTTCATGATAGACAACCAATTGAAATCTTGCTTTCATATCTGGTTGATCCAAGCAAGGGTAAGCTCTTCTTGCATCAATAGGCTCAAAATCAGTCACAGCCATAGGAATAGTTTCATCTTGGTCATTAACATATGATGTCTGATAAAATCCATTCAAATTTTGATCAAGGGAGCCCCAGTAGTCAATGCTTAACAGAGTAAATGTTCTTCTAGGTGCAATTGTATCAATGGGATCTGTGACATGTAACACCATCCATTCTCTTTCCAAGTCGTATTCAAATCCTTCTATGGGATTGTCCGTCTGGAAATATCTAACAGTGATGGATTCTTCCTCAATGGTCAACCCATTAACATGAATAAATATCCTATGTCGGTAAATATCTGGCTCTTGATGATCACCATCATGAATTACTACAAACTGTGATGTGCCCTTGAATGTCATGTTATTTGTGAATGGAGCTACTTCAAGAAAATACAAAAGTGGCTCCAAATGAGTAGGAAGCATAACATCAGTAAGGTGGCCTTCAGTGAGCAGCTGGAACACACCTTCATGATATGGCCCAGATTCCTGTTCCATATGACACTTCCACTCCCCAATATCCTGTTCAGCAACACTTGGTATATTCAGACCACACATTAGTCCAGTTTCATCAATGAGTCCATTGTAATCTGACAATACAGCTCCATTTTCATCCAGCACAGTTCCATTTTCATAGTTGACAGTCAATGAAGTACTCTTATCTGGCATGAGGAAAGAACATGTTCCACTGGTCATCATCAAGTGATCAGCCAAGCCACAGCTAACAGTCACATCACTATTTAAACTGGTGAGTCTAGGTCGGGAAATAGTCACACTTGGTTCAGGGATCTGTTGGAAGCTGGGAGCTGTCAGTATAAAGAGTATTAGTGGCACCAAATAGACAATTATTCTATGGTGCCCCATGTTGGCAGATGTGGCTCCTAGGAAGCAGGAGGACAACTGGAAAAGAAAATATCAAGAAAGTAAACAATGAGAGTCACGCGCGCGTGCGGCAGTAAAGTTTATTGTGGACTCATCACATTATTATTGTTTTAAATCCTAATGAGCGTTTTAAAGCTTTTAAATTGGCCAATATGTAATATAATTGCATAACATGCCCCTCTATTCCTGGCGAGGGTCCCTTTCAGAGACTGTATACATATTAATTTAAATGTAACACACCAAGGGGGCTGTAGTGGCTCATTACCAAGGCGTCGGCTGCAACAGTGATGGCCATTGGAACTATCTCAGAAAACCATCAAAAATCATAAAACTGTTAACCAAAATACTATATTATATAAAGCCTCTGATTGAGACTCCCTCGCCTCAAGAGCGTCATAATAGAGGATAAGCATACTTAAAATGTGCAAGGGAAACCCGAAATGGTAGTGCCCTGAGAGCCAAAGCCGTACCAAAAGTGAAAAGCCTTCGGGACAATCCAGTGCATAAATATAAATCAACACACTACAATATGGTGTACATGTATTGATACAGAAAGTATGCAAATTTTATGAAATCATCTGTACGTTTATGTACAATGGTCATTTCTTCAAGTAGAGGGGGTTCCTTGCCAGTACCTGACATTTTATACGGCCGAACTAGAACTTAAGGGTGTCAATTAGAGAATAATTTCGCCTTTCTGTTTGTTCTGAATATATTTTATTTCTCATACTGGATTGTCTTTGACAAAAACTACATAAACACACGCTTAAAGCATCATCATTATCATAAAAACAGCTGACAAAACCATCATCATATTTGTGGGCCCAACCACACTTCCTGCCACTCCAGCAGTGGTGGTGTCCCCTGGCTCTTGTGTCACTCCTGGCGCATCTGTATTTGCCGGATCAAAAGCTGCAAGCCAGTCAGCCACTATCTGGAAGTTGGCCTCATTCCAAGCCATGTTGACCCTGATTGTGTCTTGAGACTGCTCAATGGTTGACTGAGACCCAGCCAAATCACCTTGATTGTTATCCCAGAAAGCTTGCAGTGCATCAATGTCATCCTGGGTCTTTGCACCATTAGAGTAGGCACTCACAATCTCATTGACCGTGGAGGCAAAAGTAGAGTCAAAGTAGGTCTTGATGCTGTCATACTCATTCTGAAGCCAAGTGAATTGAGTGGTACGGCCAATTTCAGACCTGCCCAGGGCTCTGTAAACGTATGAAACATCCTGCTTCCTGATGGCAGATGTTGAATCAATAGTCATAGCAAGGAAATTGTTGATCTGACCAACATTTCCAGTGGAGCCCAGACCATAAATCATTCTTCTTCTCTCACTATCAACATTACTGTTGACCAGACGTTCATACAGGAAGTTCCATTCCTCCTCTGCACCTGCCCTGATGGAGCTCTCATAGACTGGAGCTTTAATGTCCACTGCAATGGGATTGTTTTTGTCAGGGTTGCTCTCTTCCATCCACTGGGCAAATTCAGTCTGGGCATCCTCTGCGCAACTTCCATAGTCATACATGCACATCCAAGTTATGAGCTCATCTCGGATAAGGGCATCAAAGTAAACCTCATTCTCAGCTGCATCAAAGCCATACTCATCAAACCTATCCCCAAAAAGGTAGGTAACAAATCCCTTGAGGCTGTCATATTCCTCTTCACTCCTGAACATGTCATCCAAGAAAGCAAAGTTATTGAGTGCTGCCTTCATTGGAATGTAGTCATCCTCATGAATAAGATATTCTGCAATCAATAGAGGAGTCTCATAATTCAACTGCTCAGCCCTAGCAAGGTTGAAACTATCATCAAGAATCTGAGCCCTGTTCAATCTATTAATTTTGTTGTTGTCAGTCATTAGAGACGTCCTCAGGGCATCCCAATTTGCAGCATCATAGTTAACCCTGTAGTATCCAGTTTGACGGACATTAAATATGTAGGGCTTCTCATCAACTGTGAATGTCAAATCAGCCCCAGTATCCCTCATCCAGTGCTTGGCAGTTGTTGCATTAAAGAATCCCCCTGGATAGTCAACATTGATGGGAATATACCAAGCATAATCAGAGTCAGCAGCATCTGGGCTAAGGAAGAATCTCTTTTGAGACAACTGAATGTCCATCCCAGAAACAGACTCCACCTTGACAACAGGATAGCCTTCCTTTGCTGTGTAGCCTTCCATGATATCAGACATTTTAAATGCTGTGTCCAGAGTACCGGCAACATGAGCAGAGGCATCAAGGTATGCCCACAAGTCTGACCTATCAGCATTCTCGTAGGCAAACTGTTTGAGATAAGTTGTAATTCCAGCATTGAAGGCATCCAATGTAATGAAGTTTTCAATCATTCTCAAGAGGCAGTTTCCTTTACCATATGAGAGCCTTGAGAAGGTCATGTCATACTCAGGATTTCCAACTTCCAAACTGATAGGGAGAGATGACTCCAGAGAGTCAATTCCAAACACATCATGAAGGTCAACAATGATGGCTCTGTCTTGACTCTGCAAGTTTTCATCATAGTGGTCCTTTCCAATGTTTTCAACATATGTGGCAAATCCTGAAATAAACATCATAGTTATTTTATAATACCTAATTACTACGCTTAAAGCATTACCTTCATTAAGCCACAGATCAGTCCACCATCTCATTGTCACCAAGTTTCCAAACCACATATGAGCCAACTCATGAGCAATGACCTCAATAACCCTATCCCTGTCTGTTTGTGCTGAAATATCCTTATCATAGAGCAGTGCAGACTCCCTGTAGGTAATCAATCCCCAGTTCTCCATTGCACCATACTTGAAGTCTGGAATTGCAGCCATGTCGGTCTTGGGAAGAGGATAGGGAATACCAAAGTAATCTTCCATAAAGTGGAGTATAATTGGTCCAGCATCAGCTGCCAAATCTGCTTGACCTTCCTTTCCAGGGGCATGAATAATGTTAAATGTTTCATCATCAGTAGTAGTATTTACAAAGTCAGACACAAGGAAAGCAATGAGATAAGGTGACATCTTCTCAGACAACCTGAAGGTGTCCTTTACCCATCCAGTCTGGGATCCAGGAGTGGTGGCAAGAATAGGCATGTTAGAGGTGGCAATAATGCCTGCAGAATCATCTCGCTCGATTGAAATCTGGAATCGACCCTTAAAATCCGGCTCATCCATAGTTGGGAAGGCTCTTCTGGCATCAATATACTGGAACTGGGTGGAGGCCAGAGTAACAGGGTCACCATTGCCATCATCATATGTGCTTCTGTAAAATCCTCTGAGATCATCATTCAAGTATGATGTAAAGCTCAAATTAACCAAATGATAGGTGTCCCAAGTCTGTGTCCATAGGGGCTCTCCCAGATGCATCACATAAAACTCCCTCTCCAAATCATACTCATGACCAATGACAGTGTTGTCCTTTGTGAACGTCCTCACCATTACATTCTCTTCATCAATGACAATGTCCTTGGCATGTACATAGACCCGCTCATAGATATTCTCAGCATATTCAAGATCTGCCTCATCATACTTGATGTTTTTAGTAATGAGTCTCATCTTGCCATCCACAATATAGGTGTCCAGGTGGGGAATGAGGTCCACAGACTGCAGGTAGTTGCTCAGATGTCTGGGCAGGCGGACTTCCTTAAGATGACCCTCCTCTGGTGTGAGCATCTGGAAGGTTCCCATTCTGTAGAAGCTTTCAGCATCCATTTTGCAGGACCACTGTCCAAGATCCCTTTCAGCAATGCTGGCAATAGTAATCTCGCACCTTTTCTGATCAACATCAACAGTACCTTCATATCCGGCGATTGCATTACCATCCGAGTCTTTAACCTCTCCTGTGGTCAAGTGGACAAACAGATCTTCTCCATTCTCCCTCATAAAGCTGCATGTGTTATCAGAGTTGGTGTTCCTAGTACTCATAACACATGACAGGACAACGTCGCTGTCCCCCACTGAGACAATGGAAGGACGGGTGATGGACACTGTTGGTGTGAGCTGTGCTGAGGTGAGGAGGCACCCGGCTGAGATCAGGACCAGCAGCAATCCTGTTTTCGAGCCCATGTTGGAGACTTGAAAGGCTGCTGGAGAATGAGAGCCAACTACAATGTAATAATGAGAGGGATTCTCTTGATGCTAGGCTGGGGGTATTAAAATCTCACTTAGGCTGTTGATACATGTATTAAGGTAATAATGTATAGGGAGCCAGCATACATGTTGTAAATCATTAATTGTGCTTGACTTTGAATTCAAGGCCTCGACATAGAGTAGACCAATTTATGACTTTGTGACGGCCCAATATCAAAGCTCAAACTCCATGATTCATGCAAATGTATTGTTGTATACTGCTGGTGCGTGATTATTCAAGAGCGACAGTTAAAACGTTTATTGCAGTCTTGATTGTAGAATATCCACAAATAAAGTGAAGTTGAGCATTCATCATGTTTTATATAACTTTATTTAATACTTGAAATATTCTAGAGCTACTTCTTTTTGTCCTTCTTCTTGTCCTTCTTTTCCTCCTTATCCCCGCTGTCCGCGCCGGGCGCCTTGGCCTTTGCCACCTCCTTGACCGCCTTGTTCACCTCCATGGTCACCTGCGTGATGGTCTTCCCATCCAGCTCCGTGGACAGCGCCACCGTGTACTCAGTCCCCTCCATCAGCCCGTCGAACCGCGTGCAGTACTTGTACATGCCGGTCATGGTCATGCCGAGGTCGAGCCCCAGGCTGTGCGCGGTCTTCCGGTCGTAGATGGACGCGTGGTTGCCGTGGTGTGAGTTGGTGAAGTCGGGCACCGAGTGGTAGAGGAAGCTCTTGACGGGAGCCTCAGTGCACGGGGTTATGTCCACGGTGTACTCCAGGAGGTGCTTCCGGCTGACGGTTCTGCAACAACGCTATTAACATCAATGTAAACCCGTTAAACAGCTCTACACCAACTTTGAAATGTATTCCGCAATGCTACAATCATTCCAGAGAACCCAGAGACACTTGTGCCGCTCCAGCTTGAGCCTTTCCTCCTCTTCGTCGTCGTCCTCGTTGCTGATGCTGTACGTCGTCATGCCGTTGCTGTTGTTGGTGGTTGTTGAAGTGGGGTCGGCAGCCGGGCCGTTGCCGCAGCTGTCCTCGAAGCTCTTGTTGGTGAAGGCGTAGTTGTCGTCCCGCTCGCACATTGCGCTCTGGTGCTCCTCAACGATGATCTTGATGTCTCTAAAGTCATTAAAAATACAAGTATAACCAATCGGAAATAGAAACTATGTCGTAAAGATCAATCATATATTACAGTACAAGCTATGATTCATCCTAATTAAGCTACGTAGTCTTTGATTTAAAATTGAGTGTTCGCGGCCTCTTGCGCAATTAGTCAGATGTAATGACTTTTATGAGACCTCATAATTAATCTCACCTCGCCCGCCACTGTCGCTGGAAGTGCTTATCAAAGACGGCGAGGATTCTGAAGGGATAAGCGAGACCTGAAAGCCATAAAATTACACGGTAATAACATTGTGAATCATAAAATCCTATTGCACCTGAACATTCCGCCAGCAAGTTAAGTAGCAGCCTGAAATCCTTGCCCTTTGGATCGAAATACATGTCCAGCCGAACCTCAGGCCTGCATAACATAGCATTATAAAACAATTGACCTCTAGGACGTATTCAATCTACCTTGACGTTTGCAGCAGGCAATCGAGCTGGTCCACGTCCTTGTTCTTCCTCCGCCGGCAGCCGGCAAGGATTCGGTCGAGCTTGCCCACCCTGGGGTGCGCGATCCATATGAGGTTGTACAGGGTGCAGGCAATGTACAGGAAGATGAGGACGACGGCCAAGGAATACACACTCTGTAATAGTCATAAATGAGTGCTGTTATGTAATTATACTGTGCTTTATTACCCAGAAGAATTTGCTGTTTGGGATGATGCATTTGAATGGAATGCCGTGGACGTCGCAGTCAAAGAGAGAGCTTGCGATGCCGTCAATGTCGCTGAAGGCGCCAAAGTAGATTGCCAAACCGATGCTAGAGTATCAAACCGAAATTAGTTAATATAGGGTGCACATGTAATAATTTAAGAATTACCTTAATACTAGCTCCACAGCTGTCCGGTACAAGTATGAGTAATGAACATTGGCACTGTTTCTGTAATTAAGAATCACATGCTAGAACGTTATTTATCCATTAATAGACCTACACTGTACCTGAATGTTTGCTGTATTTCATGCGAGCTCTTGACATTTTCCTGCTCCACATTTGCAACATCCTCTCGTTCCAAAGAGCCCTTGATCAAACAAGAATAAAACTGTTCCAAACGGACTTCGCAATTGTAAATGCTTGAAAGAGGGTCATTAATAGGTGGTAAATAGACTTAAGAAGGATTCCTTTACCCGATAAAGAACTTCTCCGCACAGACGATAATCAAGGGCACGAGGAATAAGCTGAACGGTAGATATCGAAGAAAGGGTGAAACGTACATCTCCGTGCAGTACTTTTTCGCATAAGAGCGGAGATATCGAGCATATCGAGGCTAAAACAGAAATTAGAATGCGGCTTGTCACAAGCTTAACTAACGTACCACTTCGGTCATGTTATACAACGCCGATGCATCGTTTTCAAACCACAAATGCGGGTGAACTGCACAATCAAGCGGAGTTCTGGAGAGAAACGTCATGGGCAGCACCACAAGTCCTAAAAGAGAGCTTTAACTCCATATTTAAGCACATTTTAAACCTCACTCCTACCCATAACGACAAGAGAGTACATGATGCCATCTTCGAGGTTGTCCCACCAGGGTCTGAATGCCTTGGCAGCATCACTGTGCCCTAGAATTTGCTGCCTGAGGTCGCCACCAAGTGCCGCCATTATCAAAACTTTTTGCAGTTAAAATTGACACAAAACGAATTTGGTGCTTATGAAAGAGCAAACAGTGCAATCTTTTGTGTTATTGTTGTCTTTTGAGGCGCCGTCAGGCGGTTTCTTCCGGTGTTAAGTGACACAAATGTCGGATATGATAAGATAAAAAATAATGTCCGATTTCTGTGACGTCTTCGACTGCTTTAAATGGCACGGAGTGAAATGCAAGTGGCGCCTTTTTTGTTTTCTCTTCGTGGCAATATTTGGATAAGGTAGCTACGAGGTAGATTTCTGAATGAAATGAAACGCTTCTTCCTATATATCTTGTCTAAATAACACTCGGAATTTCCCACAAAACCCGCAGATTAAATCAACATCTTAATTAATTCCCATTATTATTCGCTGCGTCATGATTGGCGTTTGAAGTGTAATACAAGCTAATTATACCGTCGTCGTATTTCCAATGCCCATCTTTTGAGAGAATTCTCTGCCGCTCATCCGCATAATAATAACACGAAAATATGCGCTATAATGTATGTTTTACGGCTTTTTCTGAAAGAGAGAGATAAAAACGTGCAAGAGGTTCAAGTGGCGGGCCAGAGAGGAGGGAATGTTATTTTAATTCAATTATGGCCTTAATTATTTAACGTGGTAAAATAATAATTGTTTTATGGGGGGTCTGACGTTGATTAATGCACATGTTTTAATAAACGTTACTCGTGTATAGGTGTATAATGTATTTATGAGTTCATGTTGCCCATCCAAAGACATTCATACTGTATAATGCATAATGTGATATTGTATAACTTCATAATGTCGTCCTTCTTGATGAAGTTCAATCCCCTAATTTAAGCAAGGCAGACTTGTAGTATGTTTCTTTCAAGAGAAAAGATGCAAATAAAATGGTTTAAACTTTAAATATCGTTATACAGCAATTGCCTGGTTTAAGCAAATCATCGGCAATTTGCTATGTACGTTTTCTAACTTCTATATGATCAGTATTATTAAGTGTTGATTAAAAGAAGTCGCCTTCTTCTTGAACATAAAATTGGCCAGATTCTGAACTATT
>LR139564.1:0-31475 GCA_900659605.1 Tisbe holothuriae | reverse complement strand
CTTTATGCAAGAGTACTTTAAAAGAAGGAAGCGGGGTTTAAGCTCTTCAACCGATTCTTGCCGCTTTGAGCTATATTTTATTGCCCCTGAGGCCCTGAATTCGCATGCTGCTACACAAATAATCTTGACGGTAGACCACCCTATAGAAAAAACTTGTTTTATACCCAAGATGCTTTGGTAGCAGGTTGTCCTGACAGGCTAATCTCTGCTTTGAGCACCCCGCCCATGATGTTGTGAACCTCCACCGCTGGAACAACAACATTGCTGAAAATAATGTTTATTGTCTGTACCAATTGCATCCCCATTCTTTCCTTTCATCTTATTATTCTGCAGACAATTGAAGAAGAAAGAATAAAAGAAATGGCCATTTTCCAGAGATTTATTTTGCTCTCTATATTTTGACCACTTTTCACCCTGCTACAGCTCGTTCCCTTGTAATTTCAACAATGGAAATTGAGCTCCTCTTCTCTAGTCGTTGGCCCCGCAGCTAGCAAAACGAACAGTAAGAAGAACACAACCATTATTCTAGCTGACAATAGCTCAGTCGTTTGCCTCGCTTTTCACTTGCTGCTGCTGCTGCCGCCAGCGATAGGAGTAGAAGTAGAAGTAGAATATAACTAACTGGCTACGTTTTTTCGCCATGTCCAGCTACAAAACGGTGTTAGCAGCAGTGGGAAAATCTGCTTAGAGTAATAGTCCATGCCACCCCTGTTTCAGCTAAGTGAGAAGAGGATTTACCCTGGGATAATTATTATTAAAGAAGTTTATTACTATTACAACGGTTTATTGCCTAGCTTTTATATTTAAATAATGCTCTACCATGGACATGTTGAATTATCTTCCTTTGCTCGTTGATGAGCCATGAAGTTCCACAAGTGAAGAAATGTGTTTGCATATTATATACGTCTGTGAGAATAAGAAAACGCGGCTTCGTCCAAGAACACACAACACGCAACAGCAAGCTTTAAAACCTCTTTTCCCGACGACACTTCTTCCACCTCCAGAACGCTTGTTTGCCTCCGAAAAGACTGAGTGACAGTTAACTGATGTGCTGTAAATGAAATGAACGTGCGTTCGCGGTAGATTATTTATTCATCTATCTGACATCAAAGTATTAATATTATTTGCAGACGGATTCTCGACGTCAAGCAGCCTGCTCAGCTCACCATCGTCGTCGTCATTGGCCACGGCCGCGCCGTCAGACCTGCTCCCCACGGCCCTGCCACCCACCGGCAGCGCCGTGACCAGACCCATCTTCCTCAAGGAGCCCGCAGACACATTCGTCCTCAAGAACCAGCCCGCGCTGCTGCACTGCCGCGTCGCGCATGCGCTCAGCGTGCACTTTACCTGCAACTCGCAGGTGGTGCAACCATCAAAGCTAGCGCACCATGTTGAGCCGGAGAGCGGCGTGCGGTACACGGAGGCTGAGCTGGAGGTCGACCGGAACCAGGTGGAGGAGTTCTTCGGGGACTTCCACTGCGCATGCGCCGCCCTGGCCAGGAACGGCGACGCCGTGTCCAGACACGCGCTCGTCACCTACGCATGTGAGTAGATATGAAAAAGCGCGGGAGATTTGAAAAGTAGGACGTGAGAGTAATTCTGCAAATGGCTTCTTCTCACCCCATACAACCCCCTTTTCCTCCTCCTCGTATATAAATAGAAGCCCCCATTTTCTATCTTCCTCTCCCCAAAGCCATCTCTCCCGCTCCCTTCATCTCTTTTTAAATGTGCCCCAAATGACCTCTCTGGAAACAAACAAAAGAGAAAACACCCGCATTTCCACGACCCAAAAACGAGATATAATTCAGCACCGAACAACGTACACACAGCACAACAACGACGAAAGCAGAGTGACATTATTCTTCCTTGTTTTACATACACAACGTGGGTGACGTTAGAAAAAGAAGAAGAAGACATAAAATAAGCGCTGTTGTGCTTCTTCTCATGTGTTGTATGCTGTTTGTAAGAGCTCAAGAGGAGTCGGCCCATTTCCGAAATGCGAGCAGGAAATACATGCATAAAAGAGATAGTTTATGTGTGGTATCGTACACATGTATTGTAGGTTTAGTCCCACACCCATGTACGTGCAAGACACACCCTCTAAAAAGTGGCTCTATTCAGGTTTCACTGTGGGAAAAAGAAGTGATGCAAGCTGTCCTTGAGAAATAAGTCTCATTCTTGTCTAATGGCCGGAGAAGCAGCAGAGTAAAGAATAAAGAAACACAGTCTCTGTTGCTTCATTCATTCCGAAATATGAATAAATATTCCGTGTTTAAAACGCACAGATTGTTTCTACTTTTCCCCATTGTTTCCCAGTCTCAGCAGGGAAGAGGAAAAGCCTTCAATATGACTGTCCTGAGAAAGAAAGAATAGTTAAAAATCTCTTCTAGCGCCCCGCTGTGAAGGAAGCTGCAAGAATGTTTACGTTCCATATGCCTGGACGCGGACATGCAGTGAAAGTATTCAATAAAACGCTAGACAGCAGCAGTATCGCATACTTTGCATGACTTTTATAGTTAGCTTTTTTGACCACGCGGCCTCAGGGATTCAAGAACATGGACAAATTAAACTTTGATGTGTTTTTGCTTGTTTGAAATTGAGTAGAAGAAAAAGATAAACAATGTCGTGCAGATTGGAAAACAAACGTTTTTAAAACGCCCTCGAGAGATATCCTTGAAAGTGGATACTGTTTAATTCTTAATCAAAGGCATCTTTGAAAAATGTCACTTAACGGATCACAAAACCTTGAACCCGAGATCCTCCAAAACCGATTTGCATTTGGCAAACAAGTCTCTTTGAGCAATCAACCATTGCTTCCAAATTCGATCGTAAACTCAAACAAGGCTACTCAACTGCATAAACAGGGGATATACACAGTGCAATACGACAACGTTTAACCCTCATCTAGCTCACTATAGTGCATATAATGCCACTATTCGGTGTGCAAAAACTACTTTGAATCCGTGCGCGCCTCTTTTGACACTCTCACAACAAAAGACTTTGTATGAACTAAGCCACTGAGGGGTGGAAGCAGCAGACTCAAATTTCACGATAATCGTCTTTAAAGCTTCTCTGTGTGTGTACATTCTGTAGTATGGTAAAGCAATGTAGAAAGCTTCTTAGGCGTGTAACTTCTCCCACTTCTAAAGCCCTGCTGCAACCCCTACTACAAGAGTATTAGCAGTAGTAGTAAGTTCGTTTCTTTGTGCAAATATGTGCTCTCTGCTTAAACTTAATTCGTGGGAGGGAAGCTTCGTTTCTTGAACACATTCGTGCATTTTGGAGACAAACCCGAACAATGAATGAGCTAATAATAGTCCATTTTACGGCCAGAGTGTCAGCTAATAAATAAAGATGGCAGATGCTCCATTGTGTAGTTTTGACTGTTTTGTTTGCGTTTTATGATCATTGTGATATAATTCCTAAGCAAACAACACCACGTGTGTGTTTTCTTTTTGAAAAATATCTCCTTTTGTAGAAATGGAAGATGTCCATTTTTGACTTTTTTGTGGCGCTCGCAGATCTATAGACTCCTCTTTTTTGGGACACCTTTTGTCCGCCGTTTCTTTTCTCAACGTCTCTATATAAGACTGAACACACATCGAGTATATATCACCAACAACAGACTCAATAGCATTTCCCTCCCATCTTGATCTCTAAAGGATTCTCTGATCTTAAGGTCACATTTTAAACATTTTACATTCCAGACCTGAAGCGGCAATTCGAGACGCCGCCCTACTCCCAGCAGGTCGCCCTGGGCACCCAGGTCGAGATGCGCTGCCTGCCGCCCAAGGGCAAGCCCGCGCCCACCTTCAGCTGGCTCCGCAACGGGCGCCCCGTGGCCACCGCCCAGGGCAGCGGGCTGCTCATCACAGGCGCCGGCCACCTCATCATCGTGGACCCCAAGGTGTCGGACTCGGCCAACTACAGCTGCGTGGCTGAGAACATTGCCGGCCGCCGGGAGAGCGCCCCCGCTCAGCTCACAGTCTACGGTAAGCCCCCCTTTGATTGCGTGCCATTGTTTATTGGCATTCTATATTGTGACCTACTAAGAGTCATCGTATTGTATTGTACTACTACACGTGTGCAAAAGTCTATTTTGTCAGCCTTCTTTGCCACTTTTGCTGCTTTCGAATCCCATTTCCAATTGAAAGTCCACATGCGAACCAAGAAAAGGCAGATCTGAGAAATAGGAAAGAAAAGGAAAGGCCTTGACTTCAATGTCCCGATATCCGGAAAAAATAGTAAAGGGCGCTCACAACACTTTAAAACACGCCCCTAGAGAGTAGGGTTGCCATTTTGAGCCTCTAGCAGGCAAACGATATTGGCGTTATAGGACATGATAATAAGCAATTTGTCATCCCTATCGCATGCTACAGAGAGCAAAAATCTCTATCTCTCTTCTCTTCTTCTCCTTACCCGTTTGTTTTCAGAGGAGGGATTTTTCTTCTCCGTTTTGGATTACACGCTATCGGATTCCGAAATTTATAGGCCGGTTCTTCGAGAACTATTTTCGTGTTCAACATATTTTCATGGCCGAATCTGATGATGATCTATAAATGACGAATTCCAAAACAAACAAAACTTTCCCGAATGCGACAAAATAGGTGACATATTTTAGACCGGAAATGAGCACGTTATAATGCCAGGTTATCCGCTTTCATCAACGATAATAATGGTATTATTGTTGTTTGTTATACACTTTGTCAAATGTGAATAGTGTTTAAAAAGCGGCTAAATTGAGACAGGAAATTGCTCTCTGATTAGAACCCTTTTCCCAGCGTCGGACAACGGGAAATAGTCGATAATAATACTGTTAGATCAATGCCGGGATTAATTAAACTTTTTTTTACCTTTTTGTCTTTTTATATAACAGCTTTGGACTCTTGTCATCGCGTCCTTTATTAAGAGAGATGAAAATCTACAAACTGGTTCTTGAAGAACAAATCTCCTCCCGAAATGACTCCACAAAACACTCTAGATTGTGATTTGAGACATGCACGACAAAACATTTTACAACTTCCTTCAAAGTCGTCATACACTCATATATATTTTCAATTTTAAATCCCATGTAGGGGGTTTGATTGTTGTAGTAAAAGTTGCTGAATCATGCTTGAATTGAACTTCCCCCCTCAGAAACGAACGGTTAAATACCCTTCAGAAGTCAATCATTTCAACACGTTTTTGAAAAATAGAAATATTGAATTTCATATCAAGGCTGCATTTGGCAATCTCAAAGGTATCATAAAATAGTGTAGGAGCATTTTTGCTGCATGCCATTATTTACGTTATGCTTGCAAAATATCACCAATATATGGGTGTAATGCGTTACATAAGGGGTATCGAAATTAAGCCTCTTATTTATTACAAAGGGCTCCTCCTACGAACATCTTATGATATAATATTTATAACAATGCTTACTCTATCTGGCTTATAGTGGCATCCCTAACCATGCAGATTTTTTTCCCATTATGCTACATTTTTTGCAAGCTCTTTCATCATTTTTTTCTCCACTGCAACACCCACTCTGAAAATAGCTCAAAAATCTGCAATGGCAAAAATCACAATATTGTGATCTATTGCAGCAAAAAAATGACTACCACATATTCCGTGACTGATTCCGAAAGTAATGAGATTTTGTGACCTTTTCTCACATGGTATCATTATGATTATTATATAACAACACTCTTCTTGCATGCCACACATCTGTGTTGATTAACATTTCCTACTGTCACAGTGCCAAAGGCTTCACTTTGAGACGGAATAAAACAATAGCCAGACACTCAGACGGGGGAAGTATATCGTCATATTGCTTTTCTTTCTGCATCTCTCTCACCACAGGAGAGAAGCATATAAGAGTGAAAATCGGGTAAAACTTTTGTCGACTTTTTTCTCTCTCTCTCCTCGCTTTGATGAAACACTCGTTGACGTCGTCGTGTGTGCCAGCGACGCCCGCATAGAAATTGAATGGCACGGCTGAGGTCGGTTTCTAAAACATGAAACTTATCTCTCAGCCCAGTTATTTATGTCAAAAATGGAGCCTTTTATTACATTCCCAATTCCATTTCTATCATATGTCCCACCATCGTCGTCTTTTCTTCTTCTTTTGCACCCCTTTCCACTTCCACACATACGGAGAAGGAGAAACAAAAGTTCCGCTGGCATTATTCTCGTCGTCTCGGCTTTTCACTCCAATGGTTTTCCAGACTTTAGTTTTGAAGGGTGTAGAAGCTTCGTTTATTACACCGTTGCATGCACTGAAGGAAGAGGGTTGTTGTCGGCTTCGTTCGATTATCGAGCATCATTCTCCTCTACCTGTGAAAAATCTCAAATGTCTGCAGGGCGTAAGTTTAATTCGCAGTTGTGCTCACCACACCAACCCTTTGTCAGACAACATCTTGCATTTTATTATGATGGAGAAACTTGCATTGTTTCTCTCTCTCTCTCTCTCTCTCTCCTGTGCACGTAACATCTCCTCGTTGTTGTTATGATTACATTGCCGCAACGTTGTTCATGTTGCCAGAGGCTGAAATGGGGTCGCGGTCACCTCATTTTACTTTGCAGATACGAGGAGGGGAAAATAATAACATAATGCATCTATACTATTCTCGAGGATAGATTACTTTTATTACGAGATTATTGCAATTATAGTCCCGCCATTGCGTGTTAATGGCCCAATTTCGACGGGTAAATGAGGAGCTGAGGGCCCATTATTTAAACTATTCTCCGTCGAGTTTCACTTTTCTATTATTAATTTTCTCCACGTTTTTGCAAAACTCATTCGTACAAATTCGTGGCGCCTCAAAAGTCATTTCCGGAAGGAAAGAGAGAAATATGTGTTGTGTATAATATACGAACTGCAATGGGAAGAAGGAATAATAATTATGATGAAAATACCTTTTTAGACATCACGTCAAAGCTGACACAAAACGAAGCTTATTTTCGTGAACAATGTCTTTTTCTTGAGCTTGCCACCATCATGTTAACTATTATCATCATATATGACTGTAGCAAAAAGAGCTTCGTTTTTGCTGGCCGAGATTATAACACTGGCATATAATGGCTTCCTGATGCTATGAGAAGAATAGCAGCCACTTTTAAGCCCTCAGAAGCTCTATAATGATAACTCTGTGACCTTTTTCCACCCTTTAATTTTCTTATGAAGCCAAATTCTTCCATCTTTGCGTGCTGTCATTCATTGAAATGAAATTACTACGTTTTGCCAAGATGAAAATTTCCTTTGTTAGATGGAAATAATTTTAAACATCTGTGGAGGAGTCTCTTTATCTCAATGACGAAACTGAAATCCGGCAAGATGAGGATGACGATCTCTGTTTATTCAAATCGAGAGTGACAAGGGCACAGTGGTTTCATTCTGGGGACCATAGGAACTAATATTTATGTGACAATATAATAACTTTTATTGCATTTACCGATAATTCCAGTTACACTGAATTACTAAATCAAGGTGTCAATTATTTATTTTCGATGACAGCCCACTGTGATGGGGTTACTTTCTTTCTCCATTCTTCAATCCGAATGATAAGAGATCTAAATATATTCCAAATGTTTGGCCTGAAATATCTCCCATGTATATCTCATGGGGGCAAAAAGTAGTTTCTAAAACCACAGGATGACCCAGTCGGAGGTTTTAAAGATCGGTTTAATGAACCCAAAACACAAAGGACTTAAAACCGAAATGTCATGCAAAAACTCAATGATGAAGATGGAATAATAGAGTGTCGTGTTTTTGCTCATCCTTGTGTAAAAAGAAGACAAAAGAATCCATCCAAGCATCTGATTATTGGCCTGATTCCCCTCGGGGAATGAAAAACATGTCAATACAGTGACTGTGTAATTTAAACATGTTGTTCTGGCACCCCTGTAATAAAAAGCTTTACGTCTGACCGTCGATTTAATCATTCTAGCCATATTGTGACTTCATCATCAAATCTCTTTTATATGATAACTAGACAATGTGGCTTCTGAAAGCTGGAATTATTCTTCTTCTTCTCACTTGATTGCTCTTCAATGATTGTTATGGTCAGAAGAAAGGAAATGTACAATTGCCACGCCTCTGTTTTTGTTCTTGCTACTTGAAAGAAGAAAAGGGTTATTTTAGGGCGTGGCACATTTTCAGACTTATTATAACTCATTGCTGCTGACAAGACTTATTCTCAAGGGATTATGATTTCTTTATTTATATTCCACTTGAAGTTGCTTTTGAGCCAATTTCCAGCTTATGAAGATCGGATTGAAGCTAGACTTGTTGTAATTCTTTAAATGGACTGCTAATCCTCTGAGAAAACATTAAAGCAGGAAGTTGCTGCTTCCAAAGGCAGCTGTGTTTGGAAGTTCTTCTTCATGTAGTATTTTGACTAATTTATTGCCCTCTACTGTTTGTTTGCCATGTGCAAAAGCAGGAGTTCCATTTACTTGGCGATGACTTTATTGCATGCAGTGTGGCGAATATTATGTAAGCTGAGTTTTGCGTTATTAAGCCTAGGTAAATGTTGCAAATGGGACCAAGAATTGCTTCCTAAATGAATAAAAGCAACAACAACACTCTAACCGCAGAAGAATTTTGCAATCCAATACTGGAAGGCGGCAATGCGAAAAAATGGCTTCTTTTAAAACTTTTTCCGGCCAATTAATCATCAGAAAACATGAACAAAAGGGCTGCAGGATACACAGCGAGAGTGTAATTCAAGAACGACGTCCACTGCATTAGAACAAACAAAAAAGCCTGAGGGAGACACGATTTTAATCACGTTCTATAAATTCGGTCCTCCTTTCAAGTGACAGCTCATGTGAAATCCGATCGGCTTTTTGCTGGAACAACAAAAATACAAAAAGAGTTCTTTGATGACTCAGAAAAAATAAGTTGAGGTAAAGTAGCTGCTACTAGATAACCCTGAGACCAATTAAGTGATGCGTTCATGCGGAGTAAGAAGAAGTTTTGCCGCCCACGAGAATGAGAAAAAAACGACCTTGTGTTAATTCAATGCAAAACAGGGTTAAACACACGGTTAAAACTAGTCCAGATAATGACAGAGAAAAGTTTTTAGGGCAGCTGTTTTGGGTGTGTGCTCGTGACATCTCTTTTTTAGTGCTACAGGTGCAATTCTAGGCTAAAATAAGACTAAATTAAGAAACAAGAGCAAAAGGAAGATTCGGGAATAGATAGTCAAATATCATTTTGGACAGATATATTAGTCATATTACAAAGCGCAAGCTGTAGTTAATCTCTAACATGCAGATGATGTGGTGGAGGTCGAAAGTAGACCTCAAATATACGCAGAGCGCGTGCTGTATACACTCAAGTTATGTGTTATAATACTAAATCTCCCCCAGTGGAGGTTAAAAACTTCTATGCAGCTGCTTAGTTTTATAACAGTTCATGATGATGTGATCTATATTTAATGCTGAAATTAATCCTTAATTTTCCACGGAAAACCGGTCTAGAATTTCTCCATTTTAAACCGTCAAGGGCATAAAAATTCTTATGATCTTTTTTCCTCGCTAATTAAAAATCTTTTCTTCTGCAGTCGACACATTCTTGAGATCTTTTAGAATGAAGAAATCACGCTAGATTAACAACAGGTGGCTTTATATTAAAATCTGGCTAATTCAATGCTGAATTTCCTCAAGCGGAATAAAAACCTTTTTTAAGCCCACGTGTTTGTCTTAAAACAATATATTTTACGGCGCTTAAACGGGGTGAGGAAAGAATAAAGAAAAAGGCTGAGGCAGTAAAACGGATTTCAACCCTTAACGAAATATTTGCACTTTGGCCAATAATAAAACGAGTTTCTCTCTGTTTTTAAATTTATCACCGATCCGGTATCGTAAACTCTTCCGAGAAGGCTTTAAAACCTCGTTTTAGAGCTCTTGTGACCCCATGGAGTCTGCATTTATATTATTACTGTCTTTCCACCGCTTTTTGTTTCTCAAACTGCGCATTTTATTATTTTCTACTCTCTGGTGCCAAAAGAAGGAAGTTCAAACCGGACAAAAAAGTTTTTGACGGTTTTGACCATATGTGTAATGTGTGTGCTTTTGGAGCAAGACCTATTTTCTATTATATGATCCCAAGAGAGGATAAAGAAGTAGAGCATACTTTTTTCAATCTACCTTGTAAGGAGATTATTTGAGTGAGCGGCTAATGCTGGCTTTTATGATGAGATGGCGGCTCCGTCAGAACAGATACAATCCACAAACTTTTTGCCCTTTCCCCAATTTTTATTCTCTCTATTCCCTCCGGGATCTACATCCCCGTATTTAGAGCAAAAACGACCCTGTGTGTGCACACAATGTACAGTGGTTTCACATTTGAAACAAAAGGAGTAAATACCACTGTGTGCAATGTGAAATGTAATCAACTTTGGCACACAAGGACAAAGAAAACAAGAACATCCGTCTTTATCTTGAAAGAGAAGTTTTGAAGCTCATTAAGAGCAAGAGAATGTTGCTGCTTTCAAGTCACTTTCTGTTTGTGAATATTTCATGCAAGGAAAGTGCTGCTTGCTGTGTTTCATATAAAAGGTAAGAGAAGAGAGAAGGTCCCTTAGGGAATACAAGACGAAGACAAGGACGAGGAAGAAGAAGAAGCTCTCAAACTCTGAAGGGACTTGACGACTTTGCTCTCATCAAATATTTGAAAGCACACATGGTCGGAGAAATAAGGGCAGGTCTCCATAGTGTGGACCTCTTTCAGAGTGTTTAACCCCAAAGAGCAAACTGAAGAGGAGCCAATAAAGCGTAGTGACGGGATTGGGAATGTCATGCTTGAGACATTTGGGAAACCAGGCTCAGCTGCAGCAACAAAACACTATAAAGTCATTTTATGAGATATCAAACAGGGAGGAGGAGGCTTTTAGCAGGATCAAAGGCTTGCTCTATTCACGTCTTATGTCACTCAGCCCACCCACCCTTTACCCTTTAGCTGAGTGAAAAATAAGGCCAAAGAAAGACAACAACGTGTTCTAACAAGAATTATGATATTGACTCTGCCACTGCGCGGCCCCCCTTTTTGCATACCTTGTATTTTATTCAGGAGGAAAGGGATATAAAACTCTGCATCAAACTAGATTTGTTACAATGCGACGAACATAAAAGCAGGAAACTTGAGCTTGCCGTTGACAGTTTTTTTGTCTTTCAACACATTTTCCCATTCATGAGTGTATAAAAGTAGGAAATCAGCCAATGTGATATCATGTCGAGGTCTATCCTTCAGTCTGAATTTCCGGAATTAAAAGAGTTCTGCTGTTGTTGTCGGCTTCTCATCATCTCAGACTTGTCAAGTTCTCTGACATCTTCTTGAACAGAGAGAGATTTCTTCTTAGGAAGAGAGAGAGAGAGAATCAGAGAGAAAGGAACGCTTCATGCTCCAAAGTCGCGTGTAGAGCACTTTTAACTCTTTTTTTGAAGAGAAGATTGCAGCAAAATGTGGCAAAAAGGGGTTCGTTTCCCGCTTCCTTGAGAGTCAGACCTGACCCCATTTCCAGATATAAAAAGAAGGCTTTAACATGATTGCACTACTACGTGTAAAAATGGCCAGTTTCTGTCTGAACATGCTCAATAGTTTTGAGGAGAACGCGCACACACTGCCAGCATCTTAATCGAGAAGGAAAGTCTATAAAAGATAAAAGCTTGTTCGTTTTCTCGGAAAGTTCCTGACTCTTAAACTCTTTTAATTCTATACCTTTAAAGATGGGAGAAGAAGAGTTTAACGATCTTTTTCGGGGGAAAACTTTGACAGTATAGTGTGAAAACGAGCACCTCTTTTATCCCCTGGAGGCTAACAACGCGGCATATATAATACATAGCTGCCCCCTTTTAAGGCGGAAAAGAAGAAGAAACAGCTCAAAATGATGCCTAATGACATAGGAGCAGTGAATTTCTTCAGGGTAGAGAATATACAATTATATGCAAGATTAGATCTACTTGCTGCGGTTCTTATTGCCTTGAGAGGAGAGAAAAGGTACACACTTCCTTTTGGGTCAAGATGTGTATATGGTAATATAACGCACCTTACACAGCTGAATAAGTCAGCTTTTGTCCATTATGCACATTGGGAGATCTTTCACATTTCGCCGCTCTCAGCTCATTGAATATTTAGAAGGACTTCTTTTTTTCTATCCTCAGGTTTTTGAGCTGCCCCTCAGTGAAAGAAAGGTCAATACAGACCAGAGAGAAAAAAGCCTTCAAGGCTGAAAAAGCTTGAGAGTTTTGAATCCCTGGCTAAAGGACTATAAAAGGTTGTTTGTTGTTGTTGTGGCCTTTGCTTTGTTGTCTTCCTTTGATGTTGAATATATAGAGATCCATTTTGGCAGAAAAATATACAAAATGAGATTTTCTTATTCTATCTCCAAGAGCATCTGAAATAATAATATATTTATAAAATGTGAAGAGAATCCTCGCCGCTCTGAGATATTCCCAAATCTGTTTTGACTGAGGGACACAAAGATGGAATTTCCGCTGCTTTATCCACCAGAGCAGAAATACTTGAGGCTGAAGAAAAACAATGGAAAAGAGGATAAATTTAACATACTTTTGGGGCACATTATTCTACCTTTAAAAGCATAACCTACCCTCGTTAAAAAGCTCTAAAAGAACTGTTTGCAGTCCATTCGAAACTCTGTTGGCAAAAAATGGCTATTTGCGGCACAAAGTGGCACCCTGGGGGCTGAAAAACGGAAACTTGTTCAAAATTCGTATTTTGGCATGCTTGCAAGTTTTGAAACTTCTTAGGGATGCCATAATAAATTCATATTCCTCACAATAATAAAGAAAGTGGCATCCCTGGTCACGCGACCTTCATTGGTAGAAACAAACACTTTCCTGCGAACGTCACTCAAACGTCCATCCAGTCAGAACCAAATAATAATAATCAGCTCTTGGCATATGGTTAGGAAGAATTATTATACAACAACGAACCTTGGAGGAATGTAATTTCAATTGGGAGATATATATTTGTGATTTTTGAGCATCGTTTGGCAGGAGAAAAACAATTCGAGTATTACCCACAAGATGCCAAAGAAAAAAAATGGACATGAAATCCAATTATACGCGTAAACGTGCGCGCATCCGCTGAGTGTATAATTGGCCAACGCCACAACCGAGTACTATTATTAAGTTGCTTTCGTTCGCGGAATGTTGTTATCTATGGTTGGCGATCAACAGCCAGGACATAACAACTCTACTTGTGTGAGAACACGGTTCGCAACAACAACAACAAAGACTCTCTCTCTCTCTCTCTCTCTCTCTCTCCTCTCTCTCCTCTCGTTATATAATAACAGTGGGTGAGCACTGATGATCATCCGGAAGCAAGGATAAACATCCACAGGCATATTATGGGACATGTTTTCGTTATAGCTCGATGGTTTTATGTTTGGGTGGAGTGTGAGAAACATTCCTCTTTCCATAGAGATGTCACGTCAATTTCTGTTCGCCTTTTTGCAATGTAGTAATTGCTCGCATATTTGCGTATAAAACTGGATATTTGAACATACTACAACAATCCCACCTCTTTTTATTACAGCATGTTGTATAATAATATTATTATTATGACGAAATGTCTCTCAATATATTCTCACTCAGACCAAGGTTAAACCGAAAACCGCCAAGTGATTGCAAAGCTGCCCCTCTTTTTACGCTGAAAATTGTGTATATGACCAACTGAGAAACAATAATAAGAATAATTTCCGGTAGCTGGCCTTTTATATTCTCGGTTAGTGCGGTGTATATTAATACACATTATCGGAGGAGATTCGTCTTCCATTATATATTCGAGACGGAAGCTCATTTTCTTCTTCTTCTCCGCGTCAGTGTCAAGTTCTCAAGTCGCCCGATTGTCTCGAGTAGATTTGTTTGTCGTCTGCACTTTTATCATCAGTCCCAGTTATATCCATTAACAATGTCTATATGCACAATGCAGAGCTGGGATTAAGGGATCGATACCTGCAATCGGTCTTGGTAACACCTTTCCTGTCATTATGATGATCGTTAAGGGAGTGGAAAAGCCAGATCCATCTTGGGGTGGAGGAAGAAACATGCATGTGTCTCTCGGTGGTGGAAATCGGCAAATAATGAGGCTGGGAGTTAGAGGGGGAAAGTCAATTTTAAAAACCAACTTTGAATCTGGGTCAAACTGGGACGAAACTTTTGCTTAGGGGTTTGTTAACTGTGACTACTAAGGGGGGATAGAAAAAAAGGATTTTTGCAGCGAAAGTAAAAGTTGTTCCGCTGCTTCTTCCTTGTGTGTGTTTGCCTTGTCTTCGTTGTTCAATTCTCGCGTCGGCGCCAGAGATTGTTTTGCGCCCTTCGTCAAAAACTTCCACGATGACATTTTTCTACCAAACTTTTCTCGAAAAAGATAAAACTGAGAAACAACACAATAACAAACAAGGTAGATCTAAAAGCCATCAGTAGCAGTAGCAGTGTATAAAAGCTTAAAATAATCTGGGACAGGGAACTTTTGTTTTCAACTTGTTTATTCTCTATTTTCAGTTGACGGGCATTGGGGCTCCTGGGGTGGCTGGTCTTCATGCCCCAGCTCGTGCAGCGCCGGCGGCCGGGCGAGCCAGCGGCGGGTGCGTGAGTGCAACAGCCCTCAGCCGCTCAACGGCGGTCAGCCGTGCAAGGGCCAGGCCGTGCAGAAGAAGCAGTGCAATCTGGATTGCAAAGGAGGTAAGAATTTGTGTGTTATAACCTGAAACCCCCTTTAAAAGCATTTTCCCTTGTTAGCAAGTTTCTCTCTGAATGCTCAACAAATTAGTGCTTCATTCTCCCGTGTTAGACCTCTATGAACTACCCCCCAAAGTCCTTTGAAACCGTTATCCTCCTCTTCTTGGGTTTCCCTCATTAAGACTCTTTTTACGGCCAGGGCGACCTCCTCTTTAGCTGCGGGTCAAATCTTCTACAGCAGGGGTGGACTACACGCAAAAAGAACACTTTTAAAGGAGTCCAGTTCTCGTTAAAGACTTGTTTTGGGAAAAAATAAAGAACCTTTCAAAGGAGAAAATTGAAAAAGTGGGAGAGATTAAAGCAAGCTTTTCAACCGGTTAAATCCCCTCAAGGCAAGTGTATATATTTCACACTCTGCTCATAAATAACAACAACAGGTAAGAAAACAGTGCTTTCGACACTTCTTGACCACAAATTTGGCTTCTTTTTTATCCCCGTCTTTCCACACCCAGTTTTTGCCCCTCTTTTAGACACGCTGACAGAAATGGGCATTCGCTAAAATGGGGTCGAACGAAAAAGCTCGTATGATTATGAGAAATCGGCACTGCCGGCCGGATAACAGCTCGCCATTTGTCACTGGTGCACCATTTGTGCAATCGCTTCTGCACACGCGAACACTGAATTGATAGCGGAAGAGACACCTGTGGAATAATAGATTTCTCGTGCACTCAAAGAACATAAAACTTCCATTAGTTTTATCAGGGTTTAATTGCCATTAAAGGCGATTCTTTTAGAAAGTTTTCAAGCCCCAGCACGTGTCCAATGACATATAAGAAGCTAATAGATCTGTGACACGGTCACGATTCTGACCTCGGTGCCATTCATGAAACCCTTTGGAGCCCCAACTGCGAGCATTGTTTATTATAGTCGAATATGTCACTGTCATAACAGTGATCATTATTCTCTGTAGTATGCTGGTAGGTGGACAATTTAACCTTATTGGGAGATCTCTTCTTTGGCTTGGGTGACTCAACTCAGTTCAGTGACTCGTGAAAACTGTTGACATCCAAAGGAAGGGAAAGTCTCCTCTCATGAAAATGAACAAGAAACAGACGTTTATAAAGCTGCTAGACATCGTTGAGAAAACATCGTCTTCGCAGGCAGGCGACAAAAAACGGCTAAATTTAGTAGATATATTTTTGTGATAAGTGAAAGGTTATGCGCGGCTGGATTGTTGATAGCAGCTGGACATTTTTGAGACTGACTTTTGCGCCCCCTTTTATGTACAAAAGACAGGGGTAGTTGGAGAGAAACAAAAGCTGCTCCGACACGCGCTACAACTCTTTCCGTCACAGTTAATTTAGCCCGTGTTGTAGTAGCAGTCTTGAACTAGAGCAGACATGAGAGCATCATGTTACCTTGTACATACATAAACAAACCTCGCCGGTCCGTTTACGTGATGTGTGCTTTTCAAGAAGAACACAAAAATGATTTTCTTTCTTTCTTCTCTTGGGGGTTGAAAGAAGCGCTTTTCGGGGGGAGAGAACTAAAGCGTTTTTCACATGGAAAATTTGGGGACAAAAACACAAGCGGATGCGAAAGTATATTTAGAGCAAAAGCGTCGAATTCCCAGCAAGTCTTCATCTTCCCAGAGACTCTAATTAGACGTTACGCGCGATGCTGTTAAAGCGAACTTTTTACACTCCAGATAATACTGTTATCGGAGAAAATATCATTCCCAATCACGATTAATGTACATATTGAAGGCTGTATCGAGAAGCGTATTTCGAGGAAGACGAAAAATAGGCGTGCAGAAGTCGGAAAAGTCATTCATCACGAGGGGTAATTGCGAGGCGGAGGCTCCGATGAGACAGGTTCGGAGGTGAAGAAGACTCCGAACTCGGAGGAGAAACTCAGTCATTCGGAGGATTCAGGGGTTGTTCCGTGTCATGAGCACTCAGCAAGAATTCACTTCCTTTCACCCCCGAATTCGAAGAAGACAAAAATCGAGCACTTGCCAAAAACTGAGGCAATTACCGTATATATTACCCTCGGCTTCTAATGCAAATAGTCCGTTTTATGGCTACCTACATGAAAAAAAAGATTCATTTTAAAATAATAACACTACTTTGGCGTAATAAGCTCTTCTCTCTACCAACAATGTAAATGGAGGTTGTAAATCATACGTAAAGAATTGTTTCCATGCCAAGAGATGCTTATATAGTTAAGTGTATGTATCTCAGAGTGCCAAGTCTATTACGGACATATTTTTGTTTATAATGATGTGCTAACACTGCCCTAAAACCAAGCATATATAGGATTATAGTCAACGTTGATCTTGGATTTTAATTTGAAATGTCCACTCAGCCGTTTGAGAGCTTGAGCCGGGAAACCAATTTCGAGTTAATCTCCTGAACAAAAAGGGCTTGTTGCCCTTAAACATGCTGACAGCCGGGCATTTATCGTTCTCGGTAGAAACAGGGTATTATAAAATTAAAACCAGGCTTATTATAATGGGTAGAACGAGATAACCATCTTTGTGTGGTCATGTGCTGGGTGCAAAAACAAGGAGTTTTACCCTCAAATGTGTACCACACCTGAATACACCTCAAAGCACTCCCGTTATAATAAATGGCTGAAAGGCACGGCCTGAATTAATGTATTAACAACAAAGAATTTAATTTATTCATTCGTATCACGGAGTTATTAACAGCGTTCTGTAGATCGATGCTATGGTTTATATGCATGAGATTTCCTGTCCAAACTAAGAAGTTAAGTGGATGTTGGGGATTTTCTAAATATGGGAGCAAAGTCTAGAGCGGATCCACGGACCTGCTTCTGTTTTAATAATAATAATAACTCTGTGATTGATTCACTTTAACGTATTTTCCTCCTCCACATTTTTGACCGAAATATTCAAGGTAAAAATGTTGAGCCCACGCATGTAATAATCGTCTTTTTAAACCATTTACGTCAATATTATTTTTAATTTCGACATCTTTATCTCTTTGAGCTGAAAATACCGCGAATTGATTCTTCTAAAAATATATCTCCCCGTATCACGCAAAGATGATAAGATTGGTCCTTGAAACTAAATTTCAGCCTTAATTTTACTTTGGAATTCATTTCTTCATTTTTGGGGGCAGGGATCATAAAACAGAAGAAAAGAATGAGAAGCAGGCTTCTCTTAATTTTACCACTATACGCAGGGGGTAAAAAATGAAGTAAAAAGCTCGATTCCAGACCCATTTCTCTACACATGTAAAGGTAGTCGTAGATATCACAAAAAGTATGGCTTCCATTTTACCGTTTTTGCCTCAATCTATCCGTTTCACTCACGTTCGTTAAAACCTGGAGAAGCCACCCGACATTATATTCAAAACTGTTTACACAAAAACAGGAACGATTACTACTGACGAACCACAGTGGAATCGTACTGGAATTAATTTATCACTAACTCAATACCACTGTGCCTAACCTATTTATTTACTTTCAGCCTCAGCCGCGTCCATTGTGGACGGCGGCTGGTCCTCGTGGTCTTCGTGGTCGTCCTGCAGCCCCGAGTGCTTCCAACACCGCCGCCGCACGTGCGACTCACCCGCGCCTGACCTCAGCCGCGGCGGCAGATACTGCGACGGCTTAGATCTCGTCAGCAAGAACTGTACGAATGGATTTTGCCAAGGTAAATAAAAGTCAGTAACCTGACCCGACCGGCGCTTATAACGTAAACTAATTTGACGGAGTGTTGTTTTTAGACTATTATTTACTTATTGGCTCAGAGTTTATGTTGGGTGAGTGTGTGTTCAGCAGTATGCCTGAATTTGATCTTTTTTTCTCCCCTTTATGGCTCAAATTCAACCCCCAGTTGAACTTTTCTGTCGTTTTATGCATGGCATCTGTCTCTCTTTTAGAACGACGAATAATATGTCAAAATTAAACTTTGCGAGGGAGATGTAAAATATGAAAAGATCCATAACACCGTGGAGTTGATGGAGGGAGGAAAGTGAATAATATCGCTCTCTATCACGGAAACGTTTTAATATGTCCGTTTGTTGGAAAGTAGGGAAATTTATTACCTTCATTCCGCCGCCCTCTCGATCAACCCTTTTCCAGAAAAATGAAAAATACTCCGTGAAAAATCGATTAGCGCTATAACGCTCAAAAGGAGTTTTTTCCTCGCTCCGGCGCAATATTTATTATCATAAACTCTCATGTTGCACCTTCTAGTCACATGTGTTCATAAGTAACCTGTTCATGCTATGATACGAATGTCTCATTCAATCAGTTATACACAGCAGTAAATACAGAATAACCGGGGGCGACATGTTGCGGTTTAAAATGGACTACAGATGCATATCTAACAACATTGTGTTGCGCTTTTATGACAGGGAGCGGTTTCTTAAACGTTAAACAAGCCGAGCTCTGATGTAATATTCCGTATAAGGATCGTGGAATTTACCTCCTTGACTCCAACGCAGATGTCAATTTTTATTGTCATGCCGCAAATTGAAAACGGAGAAAAAACAGCTTATTTAAATACGATCGTGGGCGTCTCTCACGACAATATCGAAGGACACTCGCGCGTTCTTATGTCACATTGCACATAAAACAAAGATTGTGTTGTTTGTGTACATATTACCCTTGCCAAATTCGGACGGAAAAGCAATCAGCAAGAAGGCAAAAAAGATGCTGCTTTAAGCGTTTTTTGTCTCTCCCCCGTCATTGTCATAATTCTGCTTATCTGTCCTTCCTTCTGTACCGGCTATTAGAGGCATTCTTGGCCGAAGTAAGAAGTCTTTTTCGTACTGAATGCTAAACGGGCTTTGCTGAGACACACACTCGACATGAATAATGCCACTCTAGATGGACATGCTGATTAGAGATTGGAGAAACAAAACTCTTGAATAAATGAAATGGCTTTTCTGTCTCTTTGTTTTTATGTCGCACTCTCTCTAGAGATTATCCCATGAAGGATAGTTTTAGAGATTTTGACAGCGGCACGAGTTTTGAGTTATTACATGACAAAGAAGCGAGATGCAAAAATGTCAACTTTCTTTACAAACAGCCTTCACGGCGATTGCACATTTCTCTAAAAAGAACTTAACAAAGGGAATCTCTCATATTTGTTGGCAGAACTTTTCTTCCCCGTTCGGTCATGAGAAAATGCAGCGGAATTGCACAAACTTTTTAAATGCAACGTGAACCCATCTTCGTTAGAGTCTAGCAAACATATGAGAGTGACAACAGCTATGTCGTTAAATCTCCGGCTAGGTCGCCGCGGTAATTTCTCTCGTAAGACATTATCGCTGACCTCAGAATTCCTGCTGGACACTCTATTAACGGAGTTCATTCAACTTATCCAATATCCATACACTATACTGTACAGTTTCCTAATGCTTATGTTTATTTCAGGTACTCATAACCTCGTCAAATACGATGGCAACGCCGCCCCAGCTTCCACCTCCACCACGGCGTCCTCGTCGTCCTCCTCCTCCACGGACGCCCAGAGCGTCACCCTGTACGTCGTCCTTGCCGTGGCCGCCGTCGTCTTCACCGTGGCCGTGCTCGTCGTCGTCAGACTCATGCGGAGGAAGGGCGCGAACCCCAACGGGTACACGCTCACCTCCACCGGTAAGAGCTCAAATGACTTCTGTGGTATTTACGTAAATGGCTTCTGCTCGTTTAAAACGGCTTTTATCACCCTTCGAGCAGAATCTACTTTCACTACTTTACCCATTTTTGACATTCTAAGAGCTCAAATTTCCTCAGCTCTATTTCATCAATCGTTATAACTCTCACTAGAACGACGCACTTCTCTTCTTCTTCCTTTCAAAACTACTCCTCCAAGGCTATATCATTTTCATTTTAACCCTCTAAACAGAGTTATTCCAACATCTTTCAACACCCTCTCAAAGACGGGTGTGTTATCCTTTAAGAAGGGTTAGAGATCTCTATAGTATTAAACATTGTGCATTATGTCTGGCTTCTGTGTTGTCACCATGGTGTTAAAATAAAGACATTAAACGAGCCGGTCATCCAATATAATGATGCACTCTCAACGTCCAAAAATGCATTTAAGCCTTCAGAAACAGAAGACGGAGGAAAATACATAAACGGAGCTGCTTCGACCCAGTTTCTCCCCCTCTTCAAAATTGCTCGCTGTTCTTTCTTAAGAGTTTCCCTACTCCGATCTTGAGTCTATTTTTCAAGACTTTTGCCACAAGAGGGGGATTACTCTCCTCTTGGAAAATGAAGGATGTGAAACGTTTTAGGGCGGAAGAAAATGTGTCAATTTCGGGATAAAGAGAGTCTCGTAAATTAGTCGTTGAGTGTATCGCACATTTTGCATCTGCCTTCGATCGATTGGGGCCGGTTTTGTTTGAGCCGATTTTAAGGGCATCTGTCGACACTTTGCACTCAAGCTATTAGCGGAGGAAATATATATTTTGCACGAGGACGATAAGAGGTGAAAAAAACCCGAAGAAGCTTCGATTTTTGATGTGTATTGGATTTAAATTCCAGTTTTGAGAGAAGAGATTAAACCGATAAGAAAGATAGCAAAAGTTGAATTTTGCACATATTTTGCGTGTGCGCACTTTGAGCGGAAATGAGCATTTTTAAACAGACGCTCAAAAGTTGTTTCGTGTCACTGAGATAAATTGACTCCGTAGGCCTACACAGGTTGTGCATTTTGTGCTTAAAAGTTGCCTAAACAGCACGCAATGACATCATATTTATGCAGAAAAATCGGGTTTAAACTTTTTTGCCGTCTTCAATTCCACTTAAGAGCTCCGCTGATGGATTTGTATCCGAGATCGCGACAAGGACAAATGGCCGAGAAAAGAGTTTTAAGAAGCTTTTTAAAATAACACAATAATGCATCTCTCTCATCGTCGTTACATTATCGAAATGCTGTCATTTTAAGCGTATTTATTGTTAGCACACATTCCCCGTTCTATATATTGAGGCATTCATTTTCCTTTGTTGTTGCAGCAAAAGTCCTTGATGCCTCTTTCATAGGCTTTATAAAGCCCGATGTGTTCCACATTCGTGCTAAGCCAACAACATTATATACGTGTTTTGATCCTCCATTTGCAAAAGCTCCCTTTACTTTTTTCGTCTGCTGCTGCGGTCGCACGTCCTAGAAAGCCCTTCATTTTGCACACAACTTCGGAGATGCACTTTTGTTCCTGCTGCTGACCGGAAGAGGATAAAACTTTTGTTACATCTAACGAATGTGCAACAATATATCGGAAGTTTAATAAAATGTTGTATCTTATTTCAGATTACGGCTACGGCTCTGACGAGTCCAAGAAGGCTTCCTCTCTGGGCTACTCTCCTGACATCACCCGGCCAGGGCCCCACCATCACGGGCATGCAGTCAGGGGCGTGGCCCCGGTGCCAGCTGCCACGCCCACCACAGTCTGCTACGAGTACAGCTACCCAGACTCCAACTCCAACCACTCCTCGTCAAAGTCTTCCGGGCAGCAGCAGCAGGGCAGCTACCTACAACAGCCCTTCGTCCCCAGGCCGGTTAGTGAGCATCACTACGAGCAGCCAATGGTCGTGTTCCAGCAGCTGGCCCCGTCCGTGACTGCCCCGCCGGGGCTCATGATGCAGAGCCCCGGGTCCGTGTCGGGCAGCAACGGGGGCACCTCCCAGTCGCGGCAGAGCTCGTCCACGGGGGGCGGAAGAGGGGCGGGAGGGTCCAACTCGAGGAACGAGCGGGGTGAGATTTATATTGAATCTTTGATGAATGTTGGAGGAAGTTTTGGATTTATCGGTTTGATTCTTTTATACGATTGGTGAAACTTTTCCCGGCCGTTTCCCGTTGCCAGAAATTGTGCTGGTCGTTTCGCTGCCAGAGCACGTGAATGCCATCTTGGGAATAAGAAGAAAAAGGGGGATGGGAGCACAAGTTGGAGAGAGAAAGTAATGGTCATACTTTTCTGCTTCTCTCTCTCAAAAACAAACATCTGGGTTCGTTTTCAAAAGGAGATTGAGTGGCCAAAGAAAAATAAAGAGTGAAAGCAAGGCCGCATTTAAACACCTGCTCGGGAGCTAATTCCCAGTTTTAAGCTCATGACATGAATTCAAACCGCTTCATTATTATTTCAGGGTCTTCCAGCGGCACGTACGACCGCGACCCGGTGACCTCGACCCCGCTGCCGCCGCCCACGCACACACCGCCACCTCTGCCTTCGTCAGCATCGCCTGCGTCCAGCGCCGCTTCGTCGCCGCACAGCCACGACCCGAGATTCACCGCCTGGGCGAATGTGACCAGTGCTGGGGCGCGTATTGCGCTACCAGACTCAGGCGTGGCGCTGACAATCCCACCCGGCGCGGTTGCACCTGGACAGGCTGTGGATCTGTTCCTATCCGTGGCCCATGCCGCTCACTTGCAACCCCAGCCTAGTCGTGCTAGTGAGACTCTGCTATCGCCTGTGGTTGCCTGCGGGCCGGCTTCAGTCAGCGCTCGCCTCAAGAAGCCTGTGGTGGTGAGCGTGTCCCACAGCGCATCTCTCCGCCATGGTAACTGGGCCGTGTCCGTCCTGCAGAGTGAAGAGCTGAGTGCTGGGTCATCAGCATGGGCGCGTGTTGTCACTCTCGGTCAGGAGACCATCAACACGCCCGTGTATGCCCAGCTCGACCTCGCACACTGCCATATCGTCACCGACACCCTGGCAGCCTTCGCTCTCTTGGGAGAGAGTGCCGCTGCTGGACCGGCCACCAAGAGTCTCCGCCTGGCTGCATTTGCTCAAGAGGGAGCCGCGTCCTCAGCGGACTTGACTGTGCGCGTGTACTGTCTGCAAGATACGGACGACGCACTGGCCTTTGTTTCTGAGGCTGAGCGTCGCTACAACGGCCGCCTGCTTGACGCGCCCGCGTCAGTGCTACTCCGTGACAGTGGGGACAATCTCTGCCTAGGCGTGGAGAGCCTTGGCGGTGGCTGGTCGTGCCAGAAGGGAGCAGACTACCTGGAAGTGCCATTCTACCACATCTGGAACTCATCTAACCCCAGCTTGCACTGCTCGTTCACATTCAAGCGGACTGGCGGAACTGGTAGCAGTAAACTGTGTCTAACTCTTGGAGTGCAACAGAGCGGCTCAGCAAGTGGCAACAAGCAGCTACTGAAGGTCAACTGCGACCTGACCCAACGCGGCTCTCTCGTCATCCCTTCACTGCTGACAGTCTCTGATTCTTCGTCCATGACTGGAGGCAAGTTCCGGCTGAGCCAGACCGTGCTGTCCGCCCTGTCAGGGCTGCTGGACCCACCCAACCAGCAAGGCACCGACTGGCGGCTGCTGGCTGAGCGGTTGAACGTTCACCGTTACGTGACCTTCTTTGCGACGAGGCCGAGCCCGACTGAGGCGATTCTGTGCCTGTGGGAGGCGCGGAGTAGGGAGGTGCTGGCTGTGTCCAACCTGATGAATGTGCTGAGGGGAATGGGACGCTTTGATGCGGCCAGTGTGCTCGAGAGGGAGATGTAAATACAAACAAGAAGGAATTTGTCCCAGTGCTATAAGTGAATTCATTCAGAGGAGAAATCGAGATAGATAATTATAGATAAAACTATAACAGTATATTGTTAGAAATGCTATGAAGTTGTGGCAGAATGCCACTTAATAGAAATTGTGATTTAACCTATATCAAATGAGAATAAAACCCTATTCATAATATACTACTGTTTTACATTGATTTTTATTTTATTATCATACATATATTATCATATAAAATCCTTAAATCTAGGTACATAGTAAATATGGCAGCATGGAATGCAGTACATAAGTAGTTAATAAAAATCCTTAAAACTAGGGGCACATAAAGCAATATAAGTTATAACAAAAAAATCCTTAAACCTAAGTTTGTACATTAAGCAGCATCGGTAGTGAAGTCATGAGGATTGCATACACAGCCAAAAGACTTCATTACAGAGGTCTTAATATACAGTAGTACATGTTAAAAGTTTGTTCATTAAGCAGCATCAACAAAAGAGTCAGGTTAAGAAACTGCAGTAGTAGTAAATTAACGGACTCTATTGTCAAGGTCTTAATAGACATATTGTAAAGCACATTTTAAAATTATAGCAAGCACATTAAGTAACAATGACAAAGAAAACATTGCCAAAGACTTAATATGCTGTACTGCACTGCATGCTGCAGTATAAATAATATTCCTTAAAACTAGGGTTTCACATTAGACCACTTTGGCAATACGGTCTCAGGACAAAGTCAAGGGCCATATTGCCAAAATCTTAATGTTAGTAGAACACATAATATAATAAAATCCTTAAACCTAGGGGTGCAGATTAAGCAGCATCAGAAATGAAGCAATTGTGCGCACTTTACATGCTTCATTCCAAAGTGCTTAAAATGCTTCACATATAAATATAACAGTGTCAGCTGAGCACATAATCCTTAAACCTAAACCTATTAAGTACCACGGGCAGGTGCAGGAAACCTTGAGTTATGTTCAACCCTTGAGTCAAGTTTCCTTATGACCAGGCCTGCATCTGCCTGTCTCTTAATAGGGTACATTACATTATTACAGTATAAATTATTAAGCTTATCCCATCACCAAATTATTACATATTATTCATCTCTATCTCTTTTTTGTACGAAGCTCTTGACTATGCTCTTCAAGTCGTCCTCTGAAAAGTAGAGAAGGCAAAGTTAACTCATGAAGGTCTTTAGAATTGTAATGACTTACCCATGGATTCAATATTCCTGCCCTTTTGAAGTTTGTTTGTGGGTCCTGCAAAGATTGTAATAGGCTCAACAGGGTGTGTCATCCCCTTGATAAACAAAGAGAAACAAGTGAAACAGAGCCCATTTGTAACAATAGGGCATTTCTTTTAAAATAAAGATGCTCATTTTGCAGACTATTTACTGAACGAGCTCAGGTTGCACTAAATAAAGTACTGACATATATTTTATTGATAATCAAGTTAATGGTGAGCTTTGAGGAAATTGACGTTAATTAAATAATACAATATAATCCTTATGTATATTTCTCACCTGCCTCCCCACCTTCCTTTTTCAATTGCCTCTCAGCATTCCTTTGGTTGGCGACGGAGTCACTTAAGGAGTTGGCATTCCCAGAACCGCCATTTCCAGCTCCATTATTGGCACTGGCCCCATTTCCAGATGATGCCTGTCCCACAGCAGCCCTAGCACCTCTATTGCTCTGATTGCCAATGCTCTGACCCTTGGCAACACCCCCAGAACGGTTATTCTGGTTGCCAATTGAGTTGCCAATAGAGTTGGCATTTCCACCCCCTGAATTGGCAGCTCCGCTATTAGTGTTTGCTCCGTTGGCACTGTGACCACCTCCATTGCTATTTTGGTTACCAATAGCATTGCCAAATGCATTGGCATTTCCACTGCCAGAATTAGCTGCTCCACTATTTGTTTTGGCTCCATTGATATTATGGCCACCTCCATTGTTATTTTGATTTCCAATGGCATTGCCAATGGAATTGGCATTACCAGAGCCCGTATTAGCTGCCTTACTGTTGGTTTGAGCACCATTGATGTTGTGACCTCCACCATTATTGTTATTCTGCTGGGCCATGGAGTGGCCCTTGGAGTTGGCATTTCCACTTCCAGAATTGGCAGCCCCACTGGCGGATTGAGCACCATTGAAATTTCCTTGGGAGCCTTGGCTGTTTGCTTGATTTCCTACAGCGCCACTGTTTGAATTGGCATTCCCACTACCTGAGTTTAGTGCTGAACTCACACTTGCCACCACGTTGTGATTCCCTCCTCCACCCGCATTACTGCCCATATTGTGCTGGTTTGCTATGCTGCTTGAGTGGGAATTGGAATTTCCTGACCCTGTATTCACTGCAACGGAATGTGAATTTGCCGTGTTGACATTTCCTCCTCTAAAGCCAGTTGCCAACCCATTTCTTTGATTGGCTAAGCTATTGCTTTTGGAGTTGGAATTACCAGAGCCAGTATTTAGTGCTGCAGCATTTGATGATCCTCCATTGGTGCTACCACTGGCAGCATGCAATGCAACTCCTCCTCCTCCCCCTCCATTATTTTGATTAGCCACAGCGTTACTCAATGAATTAGCATTCCCAGAACCTGTATTGACAGCCTTACTATTAGAATTAGCCTGGTTGACGTTGCCACCAAGGAATGGGAATATCTTGGGTCCTTGGAGAGCTATTCCGTTACCCATTAATGCACTGGTCGTTGCTTCATTGACCGCGTCTGATATAGCACTGCCTAGGTTCACACTTCCAGCAGCAGCTTGGTTGGCAATGCTATTGCCGAGTGCATTGGCATGCCCAGCAGAACTGACAGCTAAACTTTGGACTGCACTGGAACCTTTGTTGCTGGCTGTATCAGTAAAGTCCCATCTGCTGTTTGTTTTATTACTTTGGGCCAAGACCCTTTCAGACTTGGCACTCTCATTCTCTTCTAAATCAATGCTGCGTGTGTATCGTGCATTGCCACTGCCCTTGTCATTGTTCTGGTCATTGTTCTGGTCATTGTTCTGGTCATTGTTCTGGTCATTGTTCTTGTCATTGTTCCATTTTAGGTTCTTATTTTGGTTTGCCAGACTGTTGCTGTCAGAATTTGCATTTCCTGAACCTGTGTTGACTGCATCACTGTCGGAATTTCCCATGTTTAGATTCCGAAAACCATTGTTCTGATTAGCGATGCCATTGCTAAGGGAGTTGGCATTTCCAGAACCTGTGTTTACTGCCTTAGAATTAGAATTGGCCATATTGGCATTGCCGCCCCAGTTTTGTCCATTTCCATTCCATCCAGGATTGTTGTTCTGATTTGCTATGCTGTTTCCAATTGAATTGGCATTGCCAGAACCGGTATTGGTGGCCTGACTATTTGTATTGGCCCCATTTGAATTTCTGTTGCCACCCATTCTGTTCTGATTGGCTATACTATTGCTAAGAGAATTGGCATTTCCAGAACCTGTGTTAACTGCCCCAGAATTTGAATTAGCTAAATTGGCATTGCCTCCCCAGTTGGGCCCCATTCCATTCCAGCCAGGTTTGTTATTCTGATTGGCAATACTGTTTCCAATAGAATTGGCATTCCCAGAGCCAGTATTGGTTGCCTGTCCTTTTGTATTGGCACCATTAGAATTTCTGTTGCTGCCCATTCTGTTCCCCTGATTAGCTATAGAATTGCCAATAGAGTTGGCATTTCCAGAGCCTGTGTTCAGGGCCCCAGCCTTTCCATTGGCCGTATTGGAATTGCCTCCCCCTCCCCAATTGTTTCCATTCCAGCCTCCATTCTTCTGATTGGCAATGGCATTACCTATAGAGTTAGCATTTCCTGATCCAGTGTTGGTAGCTCCTGAATTGGAATTGGCCAAGTTTGAGTTAGGTCCACCAGAATTTCCTCCTCCAAACCCACCACCATTATTCTGGTTAGCCAAGCTATTCCCAATAGCATTTGCATTGCCTGATCCTGTATTGACAGCTTGAGAGTTGGTGTTGGCTAAATTGATATTTCTGTTTGAGCTCATACGATTCTGTTGATTAGCAGCAGCGTTGCTTCCTGAGTTAGCATTGCCAGATCCAGTATTGACAGCATTAGAGTTTGCATTGCCCACATTGACACCTCCTCCTCCTCCACTCCCACCACCATACCCGTTTCCATTGTTTTGATTGGCAAGAGAGTTACTCTTTGAATTTGCATTGCCAGATCCTGTATTGACTGCATTAGAGTTTGAATTGCCCACATTCACACCTCCAACACTAACTCCATTTCCACCGCCTTTATTGTTTTGATTGGCGGCAGTGTTGCTGTTTGAATTTGCATTGCCAGATCCCGTGTTGACAGCATTGGAGTTACTATTTCCAATGTTGATGTTTCTGTTTTGATTGGCTCTGTTTTGATTGGCAATGCTATTGCCAATAGAGTTTGCATTTCCAGAACCAGTGTTGGTAGCTCCACTATTGGTATTACCAACATTTAAATTTCTCCAGCCTGGCATGTGGTTGTTTTGATTTGCAACAGAGTTACTCTTTGAATTGGCATTCCCACTGCCAGTATTAACAGCTTTGCTATTAGAATTGGCGGTGTTCACATTCCCATGGTGGCCATGGCCATGGGGCCATCCATGCCCATGCCGATTGGTTGAGTTTGACTCTCCCAGTTTATTTTGATTGGCAATTCCATTGCTTTTGGAATTGGCATTCCCTGAGCCAGTATTTGTTGCCCCACTGTTTGAATTGGCTGCATTTGAATTTCCTCCATGTCCATGTCCATGTCCATGACCATGACCATGATTGTTTTGGTTTGCAATAGAATTACTTAATGAATTTGCATTTCCACTCCCTGTGTTTACAGCCTTGCTGGCAGAATTACCAGTATTCACATTTCCACCATGGTGACCCTCGGACCAACCACCCATATTCTTATTGGATGAGTCATTATCTTCTCCCATTCTGTTTTTCTGATTGGCAATGCTGTTACTGAGGGAGTTGGCATTTCCGGACCCAGTGTTAACAGCATTACTGTTGCCATTTGAAATATTAATATTTCTATGCTTAGCCTTCTTGGAACCGCCGCCGCCATTGTTTTGATTTGCAACAGAGTTACTCTTTGAATTTGCATTTCCGCTGCCAGTGTTAACTGCTTTGCTGTCGGAATTTGCAGTGTTCACATTTCCCCCATGATGCCCCCATCCAGCACCCCATCCATGACTGGGATTCTTTTGATTTGCAATAGCATTGCTGATTGAGTTAGAATTGCCACTGCCCGTGTTAGTAGCGCCACTTCCAGCAGACCCAGTGTTAGCATTGCGATTCTTTGGCTTTGGAGTGTTTTTCCATTCTGAAAGATTATCCCAATGGTTCATACTTGTCGTATTTCCTTTTTCCGTAGAGTTCTTAGCTGTTACTGTAGAATTAACCTCCGCCGTGGTATTAGTAATTATTGGGGTTGGATCACTTAGTCTATTGTTACCTTCCCTCGGGGCCCCTCTGTTCCGTCCTTTAGCCCTCTTTGACTTCTTGGGCGGCTTTGTGGTGTGCGGAACCCATCTCACATGCAAGTATCCCTTCCCATTGGGCGGAATTAAGGTCGCCCAATTTCCGTCATTGGCATCATCATCCTCTTTTGATACCGGAGGGGCTTCTGTAACATCGTCACCTTCCTCCTCCTCAGCCTTACGATTACCAGTTCGTTGTCCCTTGCCCCGAGCATTAGGGTTCTTGTACGATTTCCAGGCAGGAGTTGGGGCTGATGATGGATTAAACTGCCCCCCGGTTGTTTGAGGTGGCAACGGGGTTGTTGGCCCCTCACCTCCGTCATCAGTCCCCGTCCTTCCTCCCTTACCTCCCGTACCAACCTTACCAGCCTTACCTCCCTTACCTCCTTTATCACCACCGCAGTTGTTGTCTCCTTTGTCCTCCTTGGGTGGCTGTTGCTGATTTGCCTGTTGTCCCTGCTGTCCCTGCTTAGTTAGAGGAGGAGCATGAGAGGGAAGCCAGTAAGGAGGCATTGGAGTAGGAGTAGGACCCTTTTGAGGAGAAGGTGTTCCATTTGGACTTCCTTTACCTCCCTTTGGAGGAGAAGGGCCTCCATTTGGACTTTCTTTACCTCCCTTTGGAGGAGAAGGGGCTCCATTTGGCCTTCCTTTACCTCCCTTTGGAGGAGAAGGGGCTCCATTTGGCCCACTGTTGCCTCCCTTTTGAGGAAAAGGTTCCCCATTTGGCCTACTGTTACCTCCCTTTTGAGAAGAAGGTGCATCATTTGGACCACTGTTACCTCCCTTTTGAGGAGAAGTTGCTCCATTAGGACTCCGGTTATCACCCTGTTGAGGAGAAGATTGATCATTTGTTGGACCACGGTCATCATCTAATTGAGCAGAAGGTTCTCCATTTGGACTCCGGTTATCACCCTTTTGAGGAGAAGATTGATCATTTGTTGAACCACTGTTATCATCTATTTGAGCAGAAGGTTCTCCATTGGGACTGCCGTCACCACCCATTTGAGGAGATGATTCTTCATTTTGGTTACGATTATCACCCCATGGGTAATCCTCTCCTTCTCCTGCTCTATTGTTAGGTTGCTGGTCTTCCACATCTGCGTAACTTTCACTTTCATCTTCAACCTCTGAAGAGCGTTCACTAGGAGCCTCTTCTTCACTTCTGGAAGACCCACCATTTCTTGCCTCTTCACTACCTTCCTGTTCGTTACTGCCAGCTCTATTTTGATCTTTGCCACCACCAGTATCTCCATTTGTTGTTGTTTGTGTTTCTGGTGTTGTCTGTGCTTCTGCTGTAGTGGATGGGGGAGGCGGAGTTGTCATAGGAGATGTGACATCAACTTCTTCTGTACTGGTGGTTTCGACCCATTTCCACACACCACCCTTCTTCCCCTTCCCCTTCCCTTTGCCACTTAATGTTGTGGCCTCATAGTCATAATCCGAGGACACCGTTGTTGCACTTTCATCTTTTTCTTTTCCCTTGCCACCAGTCCTACGTTTCCCTGCTTTGAGTGGTGATTTAGTTTTTGGCTGTGACTTTCCACTGTCACTATAATCATAATCCGCACCTGAGCCAGAAGTTGTGGCCACTTCTTCTGGCATTGAAGTGGTTCCACCTTCATTTCCATCTTCACCACTGTCACCATCTCCTTGGCGATTCCAACGAGGTGGTGGTGGAGGCGGAGGTGGTGGAGGTGGTGGTGGAGGTGGAGGTGGTGGTGGAGGTGGAGGTGGAGGCGGAGGTGGTGGTGGAGGAGGTGGCGGTTTTAGTGAATGAGTTGGAGGGGGTGCCTTCGTTGGGGTTGGTTGCG
>LR139563.1:11148-31702 GCA_900659605.1 Tisbe holothuriae | reverse complement strand
ATAGAGAACTCTTATCATTTGGACAGCCGTGTGGCCCAGACCTAGCAGCAATTATTATGATACTTACCAATTTCAGTGCCCCCACTGATAACAAAAGCATGAGCAACACCATTAAATGCATAGAACGCTCCTGCCCATGGTGAGAATGTGAACCCTCTCACTTTTGCCCAGATTGCATCTTCAAAAGGATGATATTCTGGCAACCCTGAAGTCTCACATAATATTCCATTAGGGTTGAATAAGTGTAGGCCGGGTTGGTCTCCGAATCCATAGACACCAAGATATTCATTGGTCAGATCTTTAAAAAAATAAAAAGTAATAATAATGGACTAAATTAGTAAAATTAATGTACTCGTAAACATTACTAAGTAAGAACAAATGAATGCTGAGCTACATTAAGATCTGCTAATACAGATTGGAAAATTAAGACTTTCATAGCAGCTTAAAGATAAATTAGTTTGATAATTGCACGGCACAACTATTTATAATATTTATCATCATGGTTTGATGACTTTATTCTCTTAGTATCCTCCTGAACTCATATAATATTGGGATTTACTATAATTTTCCTTGCCAGAAAGGCATTAAATTACCCTAGAGGTCTGTTATCCAACCCATAGGTAGCTTGAAGAAAGCTTCAATTTGGGCCCATTTTACAGTAAATATATACTTTTCAAAATAAATGCTTCAACATAGCACACATATGATAAAAAAAGGAAGATTATAATGGTACTGCCAAAAATTGTAGATTTTCCTCTCTTGAATGGTACCATTAACATATTAATGGGATACCACAGAGCTGAGATATATGCGTTTACTTTTATACAGTTATTCTGGGACACAAACATTTGTTCTCAGGGAACTTACCCTCATTTACAAAAACTTTTCTTGCTGGTATGATTCCATCTTCTGGTACAGACACAACTTCTTTGGGATACCATATATCACAGGTTCCGCTTGTAGAGTCTAGGCTGAAAGCACTGCAAGGCACTTGCTTGGCCTGAGTATTTTCCTTAAAGAAACATCAGGGAGGGTTGTAAGCAAAAAGTATATTATTAATGTTAGTTTATAGTTATTTAAGTCAAGGTAGAGCACCGGGCTTGGGCAAACACTGCTTATCGGTTGTGGGTTAGAATCCCCAGCTACTGAATGATAAACAGCTCTTGATGTATAGTTTGTCCAAAATTTGGAAATTACTTTAGGGCCACTGAAGTGCGCCTAACCAAAAATAAACTAGACACCAGCAAATGATGTAAAATCCTGACAGTACCCTCTGTGAACGTCAATGTTGTACTGGCTCAAGGAGTCAGACAACTAAATCGTGCAGTCACTTGTCATTTTGTATTACGCCTCAAAAGGGGCAACATCATTAAAAAATGTTACTCTTTTTCTTGCTTGTACATTAAAATTGTGTCAATATACCTGGCACTGAGCAGCACATCTTGAGACATGGTTCACGTCAGTGACATTGTCTATAGCAACCAGTTTATCCGTAGGAATGTTCAACTCATTAAAGTCAAGTATTGCAATGGAGTATGCAAAGTGTGCTTGACAAATTAAAAGTACCCAGATTGTACCCATTGCCACTAGCAAAGAGTGCTTAAAACCTTATGACTGAATGAGAATATGTATTCTAAAGAGGTGAGTTACTGTGAGAATGTTCTACCTTTAAAACTGTATAAAATATTGCTTGACATTTTGTACTCTACAATAATTATTATGTACTGTTTATAATAGAGAAGTGCGGATCTACAGACTGAATCCGGACGGATCCGTTTCCGGTTCCACAAATCATAGATTCGGATCCATAAAGATACAGTCAAAGAACGAAGATCATAGTAATAGTTGTGCATAATTCAGCTGTCCAAATGATAAGAAGTAAAAAGAGCCAAATTTGTATGTTCTAATTACACAAAGAGCTTGAAAGAAGCATTTGAAGCAGGCCTCTCTACCTCTTATGTACTGTTATTGATTTGGTACAGAGCATTAAACATTTGTTAAAAGTCTTTGCTGGCTTTCTGAACAGTTACACTATTGGCTAGAGACATTTGGACAGCCGAATTATTATGACGAGTATATAACAGTAAAATATTTATCATTATATATTCGAGGTATATGAATAGTTCTTAATACAATATATCTATAGATATATACTTTAAAAGAAACTGAGGGTTTTAAGATACTGTTTTATTACATATTTTGATATAAACCAAATCTACAAAAGCAGACAGTCAGTACCTTGGATGCCCTTATAGTTTCTAGAATGTCAGATCAGGTTGGGTGTAAAATAATAGGATGAGTACATAATAGAAGCAGAGAAACTGGAACTAAAAAAGGTTTATTTATAATACTGAACTGATAAAAGAAGCTGAGACTTTTAATATACTGTTTTGTTTTTGATATTTCCAATAAATCCAACAAATGCAGACAGTCACTACCTTGGATCCAGCGCCGGATCCGTTTGGATAAATCAGTAGTCAACACGGATCTGCAACCGGATCCGGATCCGATTACGAGCATGTCTCTGAAAGTGGCCATAAAAGGTTTGAAAATATTAAACGTGTCAGTTGAAAAGTTTCATGCTGTGAACAGAATAATTATGGGAACCAATATAGCATGTTCAAAATCGCTTTGACTATTTAGTACTTTCTCATTGGGCCATTAAATTAGGGTTTAATCATAATTATACACTGTACAGGAAATCATAAAACAGTTCAGCTGTCCAAATGATAAAAAACAAAAGGGGCAAAATCTGTCTGTTTTTCTTCTATAACATGCTTGAAATAGCGTTCAAAAGAGTATGTTACTTTCTTAAGTACTTTTATAGTATCAGCACAGAGCATAAACATAAATTAATTTGTTAAAAGTATCAAATGTCTCTTCTGAAGAGCTACAATTTTGGCTTGATAAATCTTATCATTTGGACAGCCGAGTTACTGCATTATTTTAAGCTTTAGTAACTGTTAGTCATGGATAATATTCTTGCCGAATGTATTTTATAAAGAAGAAATATTTTTTTGACATTATTTTATAACTTATAACATAGCAAAAAAAGGTAAAAAGTGCAATAGATTTAAAGTATAAATTATAATATCATGTAAAATTTAAAAAGTACATTAGTTTGGTGTCATTTAATTAATATTTAATGTGACTAAAACATGGTTGACAGCTTAGAACAAAGAGACCTTTTTTCTATTCTCAGATTGATATTGTAGACATTGTAGTTATTCACATACTGTAGTTTAAAACAGTATTATTACTACAGTAGGCAGTCAATCAATGATTCTCTGCATTTTCATGAATTTTGATAAAAGTCGAAAAGCATCAAGTTAAACATCATATCTAAATATATTGTTTAGTAAAGTACTCAAAATAACCCCTACATCCATGTATAATTTGACGGAGAACAGATAATCATTCTTTGTCCGCCTATTCCCCCTCTCTGAACGCCGGCGAAAAAGCGATCAAAGAGTAACTTTTTGCTTCTGTTTGCTCCGCGCACGCCGCACGCCGTGAGCTCAGCCGCCTCAGCGTAGTTTGCAAGGGAAGAAGGGGAAGAATTCTACGACTGAGCCGCTTATCTGCGGCAAAATCGCTCAACAGTGCCTCCAATTTGCTCGTCATCGCGCTCTTTCCGGCCTGCCCGCACCGTTCCTTTTTCAGCTGGAGCAAAAATGCAGGCGCGGACAGCAAATTAGAGGCTTTACTTTGCGGAGTTGCCGCTCGCAGCAGCTCACCCGTAGAATTCTTCCCCTTCTTCCTTGCAAGGGAGTGGAGGGAGTGGAGGCAGCAGAGGGAAAGGGAAAAGGAAGTACCATTTGAAGTAATTGAACAAAATATTATGTTACCTAACATTATAATTATTACAAAACTTATGTAATCCGAGTAATTAAGTCATATAATTAACTAAATATATATATTAATATTACAACTATACCAATGCATCACAGTTATATGCTGAATAAATTGTTAAACTTTCTTGGGCCCGTCCTTTTCTCTTCTCCGAGCCATCCCGGGCGAAAAAGGGACAGGGACGACACAAAAATTCATTTGCAGCAATATGAATGTTTTGACAACTGGAGGGTTAAGGTTTATTAACTTAAATTTGTATGTATAATGAAATTGAAGAACGCATATCTAAATAGTAATGAATGCTGTGTAATACATGTACTGAATTAGTTGCTTAGTTATAATTCCATGCAGTGCAGTGGCCTCTTCTGTTGGCCACTCAAGGCCGCCACTTTTGGCATCCCTGTTATATTTAAAACGCTAATTACTCTGGCAATAATTAAAATATCGAAAATATAAAACTAGCCTTAGATAGAGAATTTAATTCTGCTTCTTTTGAGGTACAGCTCACTATATTCAAAGCACGCAAACAGATCGTCATTCTTTGACCGCACATTCTCCTATACCGGAGGCCTGGAATAGGCGGACAAAAAAGTAAACAGTAATTATGTGCCCCCTAATCACTTAATTACTAAACTAACATAATAATAATATTTAAAAAAGAAGGGAAAATTACATGGAACAATTAAATTTTATATTAATCAGTGGCATATGCCTGAAATCGTTTTTTGCCTCTCCTGTAAAATTTGTAATCGGCGAAATTTAGCAAAGAATCATTCTTTGACTGCCTACTGTAGTGTTGTAGCCGATGTCATTGAATCCTGAAACCCAACTGTTTCTTTACAGTATATAATATCTATGTTTTGGAATATTTTTTACCCCGAAAACAAATAACTTATTTATATCATCTCCCCTCATTGGCACTATATATTTTTTTGTAGTAATGCATACTTTGCAATTTGCAAGCGGTATCATATTCTATACACAATGCAGAAGTGAGTGATAGTTCTTAATATCCATACTTCCTAATATTCCATGCAAATATAAAGTAGACAAACATGAGTGATCAGTTACTGTTACTGTACTTATTCATAGACCACTGCAACTGTAATTCAGTGGTCTATGAGTTAGTCTGGACAGACAAAGCATGTGCAGGCTGGGAAAGCTCTTCCAGACCGGTATAATGATTTTAATTTATAACTGTGTTAAGCCATTTTTGATATCTTATACACACATTTGTATTTAAACTTGGTGCGATATAACAGTTAAAACCTACCCATATCATCCGCCAATATTAGCACAATATGCGGCTGTACTGTTGCATCACTAGCACCAATAAATGTCAAAATGACACATATACCACTAAACAATGACAACATGCTGTTAACTTCAATCTCTACAGCACAAGGTACTAACAAAGAATGACTAAATGACGGATTATAAACACAAAGTATAAATGTTGTCACATGTGACAGAACTGACTTTGACAGATGAAAAACATAAGTGCTTCCGAGAATGACGCACAAACATACCATAATAATTATACACAGTCCTTGTATTATTACTTTTTAATTATATATAAATATGACAATATCTGCTACTAACTCCTGTAACCAAGAAAGTTGTAGGAGAGGAACTGAGTTTCAACAGCTGCCCGAAAATTTATGGGGGAGAAAAATAGTGCGCTTAGGTTACCATTTGAGAGCGCTCAAGTTACTTCTCCTGTCTGACTAGACAGCAAGTTTTTTCGTGGAATGTGTCATATTTGGCCTCCAAACCTCCCCATAGGAATATCGAATGTCATACAGCTGATTTTTGCCTTAGTATTCTCTTATCCTCCCCTACAACATTCTTGCCTGTAAACACTTGTAAATAAGTATGTTTTAAATAAGGAAAATATTAAACTGTTTGCCCCAATATGTAACAGTCAATTATACTGCATTGTAATAAATAATACTTCTGTAGAATTAAATACTATGCATGAAGTAGAATGTTATATTATATGAGTAATAACTTATGATAGCTACCCCTACATTGACATATTTAACAGTGTTCTAATAGTGTAGCACTACAGAGTGTTTTTGCGGCTACCTCTTGAGGCTACTACATTCTGTAGGAACGTTCAACCACCTTTTTGGCTGACGTTCACCAATGGCGCCGCCAGGCTTTACAACATTTGCAGGGGCCTAGTTTCTTTTAGGTTTTGCGCATTTCAGTAAGCCAGGATGCATTTCTCCAAATTTTGGACCAACTGTTTGTCAAGAGCAGTAACTCTTTCAGTAGCACTGACGGGGAATCAAACCCACAACCATTCAGTATTGTGTGCCCAAGCCCGGCGCTCTACCAATTGAGCTACTGCCCTTCTCAGCTACAAAGTTACATCACAAAGGCAAATAAGATAATAAGGAGGCATTACATACGTTATATTTTAACAGCTTTACGGCACTTGCCGCTACTTAGACTCCTTAGTATTGTGGCATATTAAGCCGGTTCATTACAGACAAAAACATAATATTCCCCTTTAAGTGCACTAAGTGTCTCATTGATGGAATATCCTTTGTCTTGTTTTGAAAAATACTGTCCTGGATTAGGTTGTTATCTAAAAGGAGGCATTACATACGTTATATTTTAACAGCTTTACGGTACTTGCCGCTACTTAGACTAAGTACATCGGATTCCTATGACTGTGTTTTCCGACAGCTTTGGTTTGAGAATAACACTATCATAAATTATCTTATATAATTCAACGTTCGTAAAAGACTTGTAAGACATGAATTTATTGATACAGTTCCATCGGTAAGTAGAAATCAATGAATCGGTAAATAAAAAGTTAGTTCATATTTTGGCCGCGGGGCAGCACATGAGTCTCTAACCATTTCTCTGTTTTGAAAAAGTATATGGCCCCCCTGGATTAGAGGAGTTTTGGCTGGTCTAGCCTTGGCTCAGCTGAGCAGCTCCCCCACCCAGCTTCTTTGTTTTGATTGCTCAGAAACTCAGCTTCCCGCCTGCTCTGCCTGGGGGCCCAGCCCAGGGGCCCAGAAAATAGGAAATGGCAAAACTATAATTTTTAAAATTATAAAATAATCAACATTTCTGTACATATATGTTGATTATTAAGACTTCATTAAATGCATAATTATTCATTCTGTACATATTACTTAAATGATGCCTTCATATCTTGCTTAATTTAACCCAAAACCTTGGTTTTAGTGGTTTTCTCCTCCCACTTCCCTGCTAGGGCAGTGGGACAGTTGGTTAGAGTTGAGTGTGTCTCCGTGCCGCCAACTTACGAACTGAATTATTATTTACCGTGCCATTGAAGCTGCACACGCATTTGCTGAGCTGGATAACGGATTCTCGGAAACGTCCGGAAACGGTCTCAGGCGCGACAGTGGGGAAGAAATATGAAGCGAGGGCCCGTGCCTTGCTTTTTAAAAAAAGGTTTCGAAATATCAGAGTTACTGTGTGTAAGCTGTTGAGAAATCGAAGGCCTTAGTTATCTATTGGCGCACTGAGCTTCATGTAAATGCTGGGAACTCAGAGCTGAGTTTACGATTGCCGCTGTAAAGCGGTCAAATCTATGTCGTCTGGCTGGCTTCATCAACTGAGAAAACCGTTCAAAAACGGCCAAGCAAACTATTCCAATTTATCATATTTAAGATCTTGTTCTTACCTTGAACGTATGTATGATAAACATTGGCGTTTCGTTCTCCATGGCCTTGGCGAAGTTGATCTTTCCGTTGAGCACGTACGCGGACTTCTTGGTCACGACGATACGGTTGGTGACGACGGAGCGGATGTTGCTCGTGATCCAGCGGTCAGAGAACTCGGTGGGGTCGGACGGACTAGAAACATTATATTATATTATTATCATTATTATACAGGAGGAAAGTTAAAACTTTAAATCTCTATCTAAGTGTATGAGTATCAGTAAATTGTCGTCCGTCAAACTATATAGTTAACAACTCGTGTCTTACTTGACTAAGGGCACTAAATCTCCCTCCAGCACGAGCTTCCTCCCCTTCCACCTGGGCACCCAACTCGACAAATACCGCGCGTCCTCCATCAGCTTCTCCTGCTTGGCTGTCAACTGAGGCTCATGAAGAGGCTTCGACAACGCCGGTTCATCCTTCACAGGAACGACCTTCTTCTGCGGGGCCAGTGGGGAGGCGGTGTCCTCTGTAGACCGAAGGGATCGGGACGGTTGTTTGGGTAACGGCGCTTTAAACACATCATCATCGTCCGTTGGCGATAAGGGCGCGTTTGCAGCCTCCAGACTCAGCTCCTCCTCCGCGGGTCCGTTGCTCACCCTGCTCCGGGAGACACGCCTCCGAATGGAGGAGCCCTTGGCAGGAGATCTAGACGCTGAAACGGCGTTTTTGGGACGTTTGAACGTGACATCGTCGTCCTCCACGTCCGTGAACTCGTCCTGAAGCCCGTCGTCGATGGAGTGGACGTGGCTGAGTCTGTCGTCGTCGCCACCGCCGTCGGTCAAAGGGCGCTTTCGACTGCCAATGGGCGTGGTGCGGACGAACCTGAGAGCGCCCTGGACCGGCTGCGGCGGTCTGGGCGGGACTGTTATAAAGGGCGTGGCCGCAGGGGCGTCCCTTGTGCCCGTGCCAATGGTGGACAGCGTGCTGGAGAGCATGTCCGTGGTGAGGACAGGCGCGCCGTCCGCTGCATGGATCCGGATGTTCCTCCAAGCGCCGCGCCTCGGTGACGCTGTTGCGTACCCGCTGCTGCGGCTGCTCATGTCGGCGGTGGTGACGGCGCGCTGTATGAGGACGGTGGCGCCCCTGGACGAGGACTGGCTGCTGCTGCTGCTGTCGGTGGCGCCATTTCCCTTGCGGCGCTGGGCCAGGAAGTCTTGAAAGTGGGCTTGGTAATGAACCATCTTGGGTTAATTTGTGTAACAGAGGGCCATGCCACAGGGTGTGGGCGTGTCAAAAGTCAGTAGTCGGGTCGTAAGAAGCACGAAATATCTTCACTTTTCGTCAATGAACTGTTTGTGTTTTGAAAAGGGAATTTTTCGAAGCTGTGTTCTGTTTGTGTGTTATTTTTGCTGAGCTTTGACCGATCTGCTGCTGCTGCTGAGTAGAGTCGACGAGAGCGGAACTTTATTGGCGCGAAAAGCGGTCTCGAAACCTCGAAAGAATTGATTAATGCGCAATGATGGAATGGCCATGAATGGCCACAATTTAATAATTAAATATGTAATAATAGCAATAATATCCCAGAATATAATGCCAAATATTTAAGGTCATTACTTTATCGAAAAAATTATAGAAATGCAAGTCCGAAAATACAGACTAATCATACCGGGATGCCATTATAAAATGCTGTTAATTATTATTACTAAGTGCACCATTGCGTTTTACTGCTCAGAATTATATGCTTCGTCTCCTTAATAATAAATGAATCTTCTCAGTTAGGAATTTCTGGTGGCAAAACAGTTATATATTTTATATTTATAGCTGCTTCAATAAATGGTTTTAATGCTGGATTTTTAAGATTATATCGTAGGATTGTGTGTTTTGTGGCTCACATGAATAAACAGTATCGAAACTTCTCCTTTCTTTTGACAGATATAATATAATAACCTTAGGATATTTGATCGTCAGGCAGTAAGACAAGGTTAATTATGCTTGATTTTTAAATAGTAGTTGCTGTAATAATAATAATAATAATAACACATAACTTTTGCAAAATAGGATAACACTGTTACTTAAATATACGGCTTCCCGCTTATAATATGTTCATTTGTTCAAATCAATATAGCTCAAGATTTCTTCTTTAATGCTCATATTCGGTTTTTCTTCTTCTTCTTCTTCTTCAAGTTCAATATATCAACAATATAATTGTGGGTGTAGCAATTGTTCTTCAAAGACTCACAGCCAAAAACATTGATTTTTAAGACATTTTCTCTTTTCTGAATAGCAAAATTATGCTTTAATCTTGCCTCTGGGGTATTTACTATTACTTTTTTATCGTGATTGAGCTCGCCTTAAAAACGGTCATTGTAACGCTCTCTGGATCTTCACACATATAATTACTTCTCTATATATCTTGGAGTTACTGGTTCATAAAGGTGTTTTATATTCATCTTCTTGTGGTACATTGAACTAATTCGTATATATTTGGGGCCCATTTTGTAGGATATTTTTGGCGGTATATTTTTCCAGTGTGTCTGGAAATCAAGCATTTTCTTTCTTTATAGAGATATCAATATTATGACTGACTTAAAAATCGTGTGGAAAAGTTGTTCAGTTGACACGTAGGATTTTTATTGTTCGTTCGAAATCGGTTTAATTGTCAGCGGGAAAACTCCATTTTTATCCTTGGTTCAATCGTAAACATAATAATAAAAGATGTCTTTCTTTTCTTCGCTTTTTGTCAGAGGAAGACAGCGGGTTTCAAAATATTTTTGGGGCAGATTTTTTGTAGACAAATTCGAACACTCAGTGTCTTTAACCAGAGTTTCTCTGCTTTAACAGTCAAATGTCATTGTTTTCGTCACATTTAGATCTAGAGAATAGAGTGTGTGTATGTGCTTTGTTAACAATAATCTCTCACAGGTTAAACTGTTGCCTGAACCGGATCCCACTGTACGGCACATTGCCGCGGTTTGCCGCGGCCGCGGCCGCCGCAGCTGCGACGGCGTTCGCCTGCTGCTGCTCCTTGTTGGGCTCACTCTGGCGCCGTCGTTGCAACGTTGCGTGGATGAAGCTCCCGCCGCTGTGGCTGTTGGGGTTGTCCCGCTCGGCGGAGGTGTCCGTGTCGTATTCCTCGCTCTCGGAATACATCTTCCGACGGACTTTGTGGTTACGGCCGAGGGAGAGGGTGTATTCTTTGGACTCCTAATAGAAAGAAAGAATATTAATACCAATGACTCTGCAGCATTTGATTATAAGTTACCTTTATCCTAACCGTATTAGCCTCATTGAGCAACTTCTGTTTCTGATACTCTGTCATCTCGAGGTTCTTCAACCGCCCCAACGTGTTGCACCTCGTGGACGTGGTCGACGTCGACGACCCGCCCGCCGCCGTGAAGTTGTTCAACCGCTGCTGATGCTGCTGAGCAGACGTCGCGTACGGACAGATGTCGCCGGACGTCTCGGGCACGACCATGCCCTTGAGGCGGGACACGCCCTCCACGGAGCTGGCGGACATGCCCATGCTCACCCCGCCGCCGCCGGTGTCGAAGCCCTTGATGTTGGAGAAGGGCGGGACGGGAGGTTGTTTCCTTTGGATGGTGGCGTACAGCTGTTGGTGGTCCAAGTTGGCGCGGTTCTCCATGGTGCAGGATTTTGGGATCTCCCCGTAGCCTGCGATGAGCATTCCATGGGGAGGGTGTTCTGCAGTTTAAACATTAAAATATATACTAATGATGTTAATCAATCTTAACTTACTCTTTCTTAAGCATATGCAGACGCCAACGGAGGCTAGAAATAGGCACATTGAAGACACGACGATGAGCAGAATGGATTTGAGTCCGAGGCCCATGAGTGCGGTGTGAACTGTGCCGCTGTTGCCATACGGGGCAGCTCCGGAGTAGTTTTCAGGAAGGGTTTGAGCATTGTATCTAGATATGAAGGCATATTAGTGATCTATGTGGCTACTATGGATATAAAATCTTACTGCATGGCGGTTGATCCAGCATGGTTATGGGCAGTGATCTTGAGGTGGTATTTGGTATCGGGGATGAGGCCTCGGATGCTATACCGGGGTTGAGGGAGGAGATCATTCGTCACTGAAATGGAAATTGATGCATTATAATAAAATACTAAAGAGTACTTTTTAAAATCTCACCAGTGGTCCAAGTATCCGCAGATGCGAGCTTGTACTCAATCACAAAATAGAGAATCTTGCACCGGTGCTCATCCCACCGATCCGGCTTCAGCGTCAGAAACGTCGTATTGGCCGTGACGAAATCCCTCTCAAGCGGCGCGGTCGGCCGCCCTCCCTGCGTGCGCACCGTCAGCACCTCACTCGTCGGACTCGCCCCCAGCGCGTTCACCAACACCACGTAGACGTGATACTCTCGTCCGCAGTGGAGGTCCTTGAGCGTGTGCTCGGCCTGGTGCCAGCCGACCTCCTCGCTCGTCCACTCCCCGTACGTCATCTTGTACGACACGACCGTCTTGGTCACGGGCGAGTTGCCGTCGTTGAGGACGCGCCAGCGGACCGTCACCGAGCTGGGCGAGGTCTGCACCACGTGGACGGTTGGAGGCTTGGGCGGGACCTGCACGTTCAGTTGGAAGGTGACGCTGTCGCTGCCGTAGCGGTTCTCGACGTAGCACGTGTAGTTGCCCTGGTTTTCGATGGTGAGCGCGTCCAGGGAGAGGTCGCCCTCGCCGTAGGGGTCCTTGGAGCCGGGGCCGCTCTGGAGCCACGTCTCTTCGCGGCCGTTGAGGAACCACTTCTTGGTGGGGGACGGCTCGCCGACGAAGCGGCAGCCGAGGGTGGCCGTGGAGCGGAGGGGGAAGTAGAGGACGTCGTCGATGGTCGAGATCTTGGCAGGAACTGGAAAAAGGGTCAAATCAACCTCTGACATTGGTCTACCTACCAAGGTTTTGACACACTAGACCGTTCTAGTATCGACCATCTTACCTCTCTCCGACGGTGTCTGCGTGACCACATTTGAGCTCATCCCCTCTCCCATGCTGGTCACGGCGGTCACCCAGAACTGATACTGCCGGTCCGGCTCCAGGTCGTCCACGGTGATCCAGTTCACCTCGGACGGACGGTTGAACTTGGTGTGGGTGCGGCCGTCGTGTTGGATGGCCCTGCAAATGGAAATCATATTAATCTCAGGTGATTGCCATGGGTCACGATGGGATTGTAAAATTGGAACTTTTATGTATCATATTAGTCTTTTTGAGACATAAAAAATCCTTGATGCATACACAGAGCATGAAAGCGTATAAGATGATCTTCTAATTCTAGTACGTATATAATCCCTTGTCAACTAGTAGTATACACATGTTACACCACGACAGCTTTCATGCCGTTTCCTTGTAACTGTGTGGCTAAGCGGATTAAAGATTTTATATGAAATTCGACCAAGAAAAAGTTAAAAAGGATTCTCTTTTATTAAAGCTGTGTTGTATATTTGACACAAAAGACAAAAGGGAGCCAGCCGCAAAAAAGAGGAAGAAGAGCTTCCAGACATGAGATAACGAATACGGAAACCCGAGTAGAAAGACGATTCCTTTCACTTCTGGTCATGTCACGACAATTGTTCCAAGGAATAAAAATGACACTTGTTGGCTCCCGGTGCAAAATATAACCGCATTTAACACATCCAATGACAAAATGGGTCTCGTGTTGAATTTAATCTCTGAGACAGATGTCTCTTTCCATCTTTTGTGGAGCTCGGATGTCGTTAGATTCTTTCTCGTACGACACTCGGCCTCAGAATGTCAACCAAGACATGTCTGACGGCGGCTCTGGTAATTCTTCTCGGCCTCGTTCAATGCAGGGCTGCTTCCAAGGACTTTGGTGGGGACTTCTCTGCCGGGAGTATGTCCGGTGCGGCGGCGCCTGGGCCGACCGCGGGGTCGATGGGGAATAAGGCGGCCTCTGCGATGGCCATTGGCACTGGGGGATCTGGGGCTGGAAACTATGCCGAGAACTACAAGACGCCGAACTATACGCAGTATACTAATCAGGACTTCAAAGGTAGTCAGAATAACTGAAAGGACACTAAACTAACTCAGTAGTCAGTACCTTAATTTTCAACATTGAAATATTATCTTTTCATTTAGATTTCCTTCCAAACTACGAGGAAATGATGGAGAAAAGCATGAACAAGGGCAGCGACAGCACCGGCGGTAGCTCTGGCGGCGGTGCCTCAGCCGGTTCCAGCTACAGCAACTTTAGCTCAGTCAACGACATGCTTAAAGGCTTCATGGAGCTGCAGAAAGAGCAGCTGAAAGTGGAACGAGCCAAGGCCGAGGCTAACAAGGCAAAGGTAGACCTGGCAATGGACTATGATGATGCTGACGATGCGCCAGCCAGTAGGAGGAGACGGTCATTGGCGTATGCTTATGACCCAAAGGATGCCTCTACAAGCATCAAGGTCAAGCCTGACTTTCAAAAGTACTCTTCAATGAGTGGCAAGATGAGACCTCCAATGCCTATGATGAGACCTTCAGTACCAATGATGAGTCCTTCAGTGCCTCAGACTGTCCCATTAAGTCCAGTAGGGGCTTCAGAGCAGTCCATACTGAGCGCAGCACCACCTCCCATTGAGGATAAGGCCGACCTGCAGTCTGTTCTAGCTTTGCTGAAGAAAAGTCCTCAGCTGTTATTGGATGCTGCTGCAAAGTTGAAGCCGTCAATGTCGGCGAAACCAGGCATGGGTCAAGTTATGATTTTTCGTCCAGAGCCGACAAAGGTGATGGCTAAAGGGAGGCCTAAAATGAATCCTTTTGCTTCGATGCAAAAGCCAACAAAGTATCCTTCAGGTAGATGATATAACAATATGCTATAAATCAGTTAAATAATATTGACTCCTTTACTGTAGATCCACTGACTCCTTTGGTCGACCGGCCAATGTGGTTCTCCAGAGAGCTGACTCCTGGAGTTGTCCAACCCACAGCCATGCCCACAACCTACCAAGCAATGCCACCTTCTGCTCCACCAACCCAACCAATGATGCCATCATCACCATACACTCAGCCAATGCCAACAGGTGTTCATCCTGATGGGTCAGCAGCCCAGGGTAGCGCATGGGGCTCCTCCAGAAGGAGGCAGGCCCAAGCAGCTAGCTTTGCCCCTTCAGGAAAGTATTTCCGTGATACAAATAGTCACAAGAGGCAAGCATGGGGTGGAGGAAAGTACTTCAGACAAGCACCACAGGCTCCCATGCCAGCTGCTGCCCCACCTCCACAAGGACCTGCTACCCCACCAGCAGGAGATGGGGCTCCTCCCGGTGGAGCGCCGCCATCTTCATATTGGGCATCACTAGGAACTAAAGCTTCAACCTGGTATAAGAACTCTCCAGGAGGGACTCCAGGAGCTGGGTCACCACCGGGGGATGGATCAGCAGCAGCAGCGCCACCTGGTGGAGGAGGTTCATCTTGGACTGGTCAAAGCTCACCCGCTCCTGACAGCGGCAGCACTAGTGGCTCGTCTGCTTGGACAGGCTCATCTTCTGCTGCACCAGCCGCTCCAGGATCTTGGAGTGGCTCCGGTAGCAGCGGTGCCTCAGCTCCTGCCTGGGGTGCCCCACCACCCCAGCCCACGCAAGCACCCCAATCCAGCCAATCAGGAGGGCAAGCTTCATCCAATCAGAAGAGGCAAAACCGTCAGCTGGATGGCTTCCCAATGCAACATGGTGGAGTCAGTCTGTCCAACATTCCTATAAACGGCCCTGCCACGCCGCCTAGCATCAGTCTCGGAAGTATGGGCGGACTCTCATCTGGTTCACCCATGAAAAGCCCTCCACCGTCAGACAACATCCCAAGCATGTCCTTTAGCTTGAACCCAACACCTGCACCACCTCCACCCCGCCCTATAGCTCCCTCCAGACTCGTCCGTCCCGCCTACAAGTTTGTATCCCTGCAGCCCAAACTGTACCCAGTAGGCGTGCCATCAACGAGCGTCCTTCAGAGCCAGCTCCTTACCCGCCCCGCCTTAGCTGAGCGTTTACAGATGGCTTCTTCTTCACCTCGCTTGCAGTTAATTCAAGTGTCTGAGCCAGAGTTCTCGCTCGTTGGCGCGGAAAATTCGATTTCCGGCCTAGGTCCCTTGGGACTTCTAGGAGGAGGAGGTGCTGAAGCTAATAGTAACGACGGCCTAGCTGCAGCTGCCAGTTCTAAATCCGACAGCCGGCTGAATGACTTGCTCATAGGAGGGAGAAGGCCAATTTTGAGCAATGACTTTGGATCTCTTCTCTCTTCTCCTTCGGTGGTCGGATTACCGCTATCGAGCGGCAATAGCCTTTATCGCCTGGGCCGCTCCTCCATTTCTGCAAGTGATCCTCCAATCATCATTTACAAGGTGAGAAAGGATAAATTCGGCTCTCCGCAGGAAGTGCAGAAACTCGTGCTTGACCCTGACCATGGAATCATTGTGGATGAAAACGGGCGGGGGGATCTGTCAGTGCCAGCGTTTCCGGCTCGGAGGAGAAGAAAGAGATCAGCTTCTACTAAAGAGACTAAAGAGGAGGAGACTTTAGAAGAAGAGAAAGGTGATCCAAACGGCCACAAACACAAGGATACCGGCGATCAAAAACCGCTCACCGGCGGCGTCCCATTCTTCAAGGACATGTTTGACAAACGAGACTCGGCAAAACTCGTTCAATATCAGTCGGACGCGGACGGAACGGATTACGACTACGATCGAGTTCAGACAGAAGAAGACGACGATCGTGTTCAGACACGAAACAAGGACCAGACTGGGCAGCCGGAGGAGGAGAGAGCGGCACGGAGGGTCAAGGTGGACTTTGTCCAGATGTCTGAGCTGCCACCGGGCAGCGTTGAGCGGATCAGTGCTGGGGGCGGCAAAAGCCCGGGGCACCACGAGGGCGGCGGCCTTACGGTCAAGGTAAACAACAAAGAGCGCGACAAGAAGAGCGTCAAGGCTGAGCGGAAGACGCTCAACTTCTTCTTCACATGGTAGTAATGTATGTTTTCAGATTCGAATTCCGCCAAAGATGCACGGGACTATTTCATATGATTGACTGTAACACACGACATTTAAAAAGACACGACACACGACATATAAAACACGACATAAGACTCACCTGACGTAGACGTGGTAGCTCTGGATCTGTCCATTCGGCATCTCTGGTGGAAGCCAGCTGACCAGGATCGAATCGGAAGATTGTACGACTGCCTTGATTGTTTTTGGAGGACCGGGAACTGAAACAGTTACATATTAAAATACTGCCCTATTTAAACGACGCATGGACAATACAGACATTCTGCATAACAGTTCTTAAAAAGTGTCTCATTTCATCTTGTCATAATCCGTTAAAGTGCCAGATCATGTATCGAAACACAATCCTTTTTACATCCAACTAGACTGAGAAAAGTTCTCTCTTTTGACATTACACAATGCATCAAATAAAGCTAGTTTATACGTATGTATGTCTCTTTTGTCTGAAGTTTGCTGCTGCCTCTGTTGCATCAAATGAAAGTGGGACAAAAGTTTTTCATTAATATTCTCTTTTCCCTCACAATTAAAAGTTGGGAATGCATTTCACTTTAATATTAATTTTCTCGGAAAGGTCATTGTGTATATTCTGAGACCAAGAATTAATTATTCAAGTAGTGTCATTATCCCATTACTCACCGTCGCTATGCGTTGAACACGTAATGAGCTTTGAGTACTTTCCATCGCCGGCTGCTGTGAAAGCCAACACCTGAATGGTGTAGTTGGAGAACTTTCTGAGGTTCTCCAGCACTGTCGTCACCGTGGACAGGCGCGAGATCTTGGGAAGGGGCAGGTTTTCCATGGGAAGGCGGCCAGGGTGGGGCGCATACAGAACCTGGATGGAGATGGGCGTGATATTAACGGATTTGTAACATACAGTAGAGCAGGAAAATGCATCAGATATCGTTGGATGCGTAACTCCTTACCTTGTATCCCTTGATAATCCCATTCCGTAAATGCAGCGGCGGCGGATGCCAGCTGACCTGAATCGTGGTGGACGTCAGAGCCACACAGTGGACCTTATCCGGGGCGCCGTCAGGAACTATCAAGATCAGACACGATTATCATTCCTGATCATTCTTGCAAAAACTTTTTTCTAACTCACCGTCCTCCATTGTCCGTCCGAGGGACGCCGTGCTGAGCGGACCCTCCCCGTAGACGTTGATCGCCTGCAGCACGACCTCGTATTGGCAGTGCTTGCGCAGGCGGGAGAGGACGAAGCGGGAGCCGGGGGACGCGTGGTCGAATTTGTCCACGTCGATGAAGCGGAAATTCTGCGTGCTGCAAAAGTGAGTGATAAATTGTGCTCTTTTTTGTGAGTCCGACGCCTCTTTTCATCAGAATGAGCGTCTATTTTTAATGAAGAAGAAAGGAAGAATGAGGAACAGAGATAGCTTTGGTTCTTGTTGAGCGGGAAGGGCTGCTAAAAGTGATATCTTGGTATGGTTAGAATAACGCACTTCCAATTTTCGCACAGTGCAAAAATAAATTGTGCAAAAACGCACTTCCACAATTTTCCACAAATTCCTCTTTTGCACAGTGCATAAACGCATCTTCCAAAATTCGCACAAATTTTGGTGTTCAAATTAAGCACACAGTATAAGGAGTAAATAGAATGCACAATAGTCCAGAAAACGCACATGAATGTAATCCAGGACAAGCATTTTGTTGTTGTAGAGACATCCAAAGTAAGATAATCATTGTTCTGTTCCATCCTTCTTAATATTAATGATTTTATATATGAGAGAAATCATAGGTTTTAAAGCTTTTTAATTATTTAAAATTCCCATGAACTCACACAATGTGATTCAAAGGTCTTCTTTTGAAGATAAACATATTTTCCTCACATTGTGATATAACATACCAATAATAACATATGATGGCTCATTATTTATTGGTTTTCAGAGCTGTCTTATAATTTAATGCTCTTTAAATGTCATTCAATGGCAAACTTACTCTCCAATTTCATGTACATTTTGCATATTTGAATAATCCAAGTAATATTAATTCTTGAAATCAATTCATTATCATGTTGTCTAAGATATTAATATTGTTAGTAGCATGGTAGTCTGGTCAAGAAAGAGCGCATGATTGTATTCCTGCACAAGCAACTTGGAAAAGTCACTTTTTAATCATGGGAAATGTCTATTTACATTTTACAGGATGATTAATGGCTGCTTTTTCTACAGAATGGTGTCTGTACTTGTTATATTATTTATATTTTGTTTCATTTCTACTACAGTACATTATGTGTGTATATGGAACCTTCAGATCTAATGAACCCACCCAATGTGAATGTGTGATGCTTATTCAGAATAGAACTTTTATTTGCATGTAAATAATGCTCATTTGAACGTAGTTACATTTGAAGCTCTGATGAACACTGTCCACATGTCTTTTCCTATCAATCTTCAGAACAACGAAAAGTACTATGATTGTCCATTGGTTGTAGAAAGTGTAGTGTTCATACTTCAGAGACTGATTATTGGAAGAACAAATGAAATTCTCTATATTCATGTCCATTTCATACATGAGAAGAATCATAGTAACAATAATTATATGTAAGCATCCTAAATGGTTAACATGTTCTATATGGTATTTGTAGCAGCATTCTCTCACAAGAACTCATGGGTAAAGAGCACTGTGGGACCAAAACTTTACTCATGGGGTGTTTAGACCATGGGGTTCATTAGAGGAAGGAATGTAGAATTCACATTCAAAACACTCTATACATTTATGTGAATGTTGTACATGATACGATTTGGATGGAAAGGACATTCATTATTCATTCACAAGTGCACTGTTCAAGTTCATAGCATCTTGTTTATGAGAAGATTGCAGATTGTAGCTAATTACAATACTGAGCTCCGAATAATTATTACATAGTACTTTGATTTTTGAATAATCAATTTCAAATGTGCATGTCAAAGTTTAATCTGCAGGATCATGTGACCATGATGCATATTAAAAAGCTATAATAATTTGTTGATTATTTTCTACATTTCTATACTTTAATTTACAATATACCTTAAACTACAGGCCAAAATTGAAAACAGAAGTATCTTATAGTGAGCTTTACTTCAAGTCAGCTGTAGAAAATTAGCTCTATGTTTACATGAATCTGTGCGAAAAATGGACCTCATGTGGGACTTATGTGAGCGAATTTTGTACTAACTGTTTACTTAAAATATTTTTGGAATGAACTTTTTTGCACTGTCCGTTATTGCACTTTGTTGCTAATTAGGGAAGTGCGTTATTGCACTATCATATTTTGGATTGTGCGTTTTTGCACAGTGCGTTATTGAAGCATATTCGATATCTTATCCCTCCTCATTTAGTCTAGTTGATACTGGTAAAGGTTTCTTTTATTTTGAAATGTACTATTATACTATTTAAGACTTAATTAATGTTAGTTTTACCGTTTATAAAGCTACATCAACCCTGTCCAAGCAAAGTCAGTCATCATAATATAAGAATCTGGAACATTTTTCTCCCTCACAAAAACCGTTCACTCTCTTTCTTCTTCAAAACAGGCCATTTTCTTTCTTTCTCCTCCTTTCATTTTTGATAAATGATGTGAAACTGGTTCTCCAGTTATTTTTTGCCGCCTCTGCCTTCGAAAAAAAAACTCAACTTCCCTTTCATCGCTACTCAAGCAGAGCTCAATTTTTTGGCATGCCAAAGAGGGGACCTTGAATCATGCAATTCGAGCTCTTTATACATCCTCCTGCGTAGTACACAATACACTCCAAGGGTGCGTTGTTAACATCATATGCACTTTAAATGCTCGTAGAATACGTGTTATAGTGGTCTGTTTACTATGCCATTTATTGCAGAATATCAGTAGATATTTCGTGTTATCCACTCAATATTAAAACCTATTTACTACACTCTCCAAATGCTTAGAAGTCTGCCAATATGTGAAGAAAAAAGAATAGGCCTCTCTCTCTCTCTCTCTCTCTCTCTCTCTCTCTCCAAAAGGCTAGAGAAGAGAGTGTTGAAGGGAGAAAAATATTTGGAGGTTAACGTTGGTCACCACAAA
>LR139563.1:0-11138 GCA_900659605.1 Tisbe holothuriae | reverse complement strand
AATCATAACACTTCTATCTATCTCTCTCAATAAGTATTTCTCTCTCTCTCTTTTTATATATAACTTTTTCTCTCTCTCTCTCTCTCTCCAAAAGGAAATCGAAGTCATTGTTGAAGGGAGAAAAATCTTTGGAGGTTAACGTTTGTCACCACAAACCATCGACTTTTTCTTCAATTCAAATATCAGGGATCCCTTATAACCAGAAAATTACGTATCAATGCATTACATTGCAATGTAACTTACATATTTTAAAATTAATTTGCGGCATAAATTAATCTGACTTATAGTCCATAAGTACAAGTATTAATTCTATTATACATGCGGCATCCCTTGAATAGTTTATAATCTTCCCCTAGTCGCCCTTGAATCGCTTTGTGTTAAAAATGTGCCAAAAACTTTCGCATTGATTTTGATCCCCTCGCAAATATAATTGTGTGTTGATGCAAAGCGACCTTGTCCACAGCATTCATTCAACTGAAGGTAACATGGATATTTACAGAAGATTAACCTTAAAGCAAACTGCTATCTGATTTATATCTCAATACATACATATTTAGGGATGCCATATATTAAATAACAAAATATGGCGTCCCTGCCCAATATATCGCCTCCCATTGGCTTCTCCTTAATCTGTGGAGAGACTTCTTCACCATTTCTTTCTTTCTCTTGGCAGTGTTGGCATTTGGACAAGACCATTCTCTCTCTTCTCTCTCACTTTCTCTCTCTCTCTCTCTCCTCTCTCCAAACATCTCCGGCTATAAATCTTGCAAGCTAATCCCAATCCATCAATAACGAAAAGCGAGGAAAAGAACAGAGAAAAGAGTTTTATATTGCAAAGGCGTGGCGAAGAAAGTTGGATTAGAATTGATGGAAAGTGAAGCATTCCTGTTTTTGACCTCATGAGCTGAGTTTGTCGTCCTCATCAGACTGACACTTTATGTTTGTCTGTCAGTTTCTCTTTCTTTGGAAAGGGGCCCTTTAAAAAGAGAAAAAGGCCCAGCAGCCAAGAAGAAGAAGTCAAAAATACGATGGCCAAACTTTCTTTCTTTCTCCGCACTCGTTTTTTCAAAGGAAGAAGAAGAGAAGGAAACGGAAACTTTCCATTGAAAGTTTTTCTTTCTGTTTCTCCTGAGATCTTCAGTTTGGTGGAGGAGGAAAAGGCACTTTTTTCAAAAGTGTGTGTGAGTGCTGAGGCATAGGTTGTGTGTGGGTGCTCCAGAGAATAGCGATGGCTATGGGTTCCAACGATATCTTGCTGTCTTTTTTAGGAGTGGCTTTGGTAGGAAGATTGGCCTCTTCAGAAAAAAAGAGATGTTCTTGTGATTAACTTCACATATTTTTTTGCATGCAGAAGCTTAGCTAGGTTAATGAATAAAGACGCTATCTAAGATATAACTTCCCATTACTTACTCCCAAGACCATCTCTATCCGACCCATATCAATGCCCCTCAGCCAGTTTCTTCTTCTTCTTCTTCTTCCCCTTGGCTGCTTTCAAAACAGCAAGATATTTCCCCACAAACTCTGCAGCCTTGATTTTCAACTCCTGAAGGTCAAACTTCCACTCACCCGTACTCCTTATATCCAATGTTGTATCTGGTGATTGGGCCGTGTCTGAGGCGCTCCTCGGGGTCGTCCCAGGTGATCTCGAGGCTGTCGGAGGCGAGGGCGGTGATGCGGACGTTGCGAGGGGCGCCGCCAGGCTTCTCGCCGTTGGTCACAAACTGAAAAAGTGGGAAAAACGTCAAATGCCTCAAAACATTTCTCATCTTATGAAAGGAAAGTTATGGAGGAGAACTTATGTATAATTACCTGCAGCACCTTTCCCTCTTTGCTCTTTCCCAGCTGGTTCTCCGCAAAGAGCCTGAGGTGGTAGACTGCCCACGGCCTCAGCCCAGACACCACGGTCTCAGTCATCAGGCCGGGAAGAATGTTCTGCTTGCCCTCGGGATACCAATTTTCTGCAACAGTGAACAGAAAGAAGGGGAAAGTGAGCATTTTACCGAATTAAATAGTATAATATACCCTTTATATGTGTTTGATTAACAAAAGAAATGATACTTTGAACTAATAGAAGCAACGGTAGGTTAATTTATTTAGAGATTATATAGCACTACTTTTAAACTAAATAGTAAAATCACTTTAAAATTTTTGCAACGTCTGTTAAATTCGCCCTTTATAAAGCGACCTAACAATTAATTAGACAAATCATGTTTTGCTTCAAGTGATTTTTCCTCCGGTGGTAGCAATTAATTTGTTTTTGTGGCCTCAATGTGTGTTTTTGGTGTCCTGGATTCATTTCCTTTAATGAGGCCGTATTCAGAGAGGCGAAAAGCGAGAAGAGGGAAAAACGTGTGCGACACCTTGTTTAAAGTCAGGTTTACTAAAATTACCACAAAAACAGCCTAACATATAAAAGATGCCGGTCCCTAAATCTGTTTTTCACTTTCCCTCTCTCTTATTCTATTTCTTTCAGACGAAAATAGAGTTTCACTTTTTCCCATCCCAGGATATGTGTATAAAAAGCCACGTGCTAATTGAATTTGTCTCGGTATATTTTCTTTTCAAAATCATCTTCCCATTCAATGCGCGGTTAATTAAGCCGAGTTGGTGGAGATAAAACATGGGGATGTAATAAATTTAGACGAAATAAAGAAGATTACGTGATAAGTCATAATGAAGTTAAAATACCCCGAAATAATGTACCAATAGCCCTTTAGGCCATGCCATTGGTCAACAGTACATGTTAAAAATAACATAAGGCAACTCTATTCGTATTCCTTTGTTCTCACCGTTCTGCTCCTTCCACTGCACGACGAGCCTCTCCACCCTTGGACTGGCGTTCTCCACCGTCCACGAGATCTTCACGCTGCGGCTGGAGATCTCCAGCAGGCTGAGGTTGCCAGGCGTGGGAGGAGGCTCTGTAAAGAAACAAAGAGAAAGAAAGTTACAAGTCTTCTTTGTGTGGGGATGGATTTATGGGGAGGGTTCCCAAAGATACAATGGGAAAAATCCTTGAGAAAAAGTATTACAAGGTTCACTAATAAAGACTTTAACCAATCGTACAATGAGTTTATATTACTCACCCCATATGGTCACATCAATGCTAAAGTGCGACTTCCCGTACGCATTCGCAGCCTCGCAAGCGTATCTTCCCGCGTCCTCGTGCGGCGTGGAGTCGGCGATGCGCAGCTTGGAGGTGACGCGGTCCAGCTCGCGGATCTCGGTCGTGCTAGACTTGCCCGGCTGGGTGAGGTAGTCACGGCCATCCTTACGCCACTTGATGCTGTAACGGGGAATTAAGTTCGTTATTTAGGCCACTTTTATACTCAAGTCACAATAAATACTGCACGTTTGTGCTATATTTGAGTCAGTTTAAATGTTTTATATGGTAGCTGCTGAACTACATGTATGGTAGACTGGTGTAAATTTCACTGTACTGCATCCTACAGTACTTGTACTGAATTCGTTAGGGCTCTTACAGTTACCCCTTTACAGTTTATTCACTGTTAAAAACTCGCCTAAGGCTAATATTAATTCATTAAAATTGAACGCATGAATGCCGTTACTCTAGCTCTATTTTTAGGCCATTAGTGCGCCAACCTCAAAGTTTTCTGCATTGCCTCGAATGGGGGTTGGGTGAGTTTATAATCGGCTGCTCATTCAATGCAGGGATATATGAATAGCGAGTTTCTAGGGCTAGGGCTGCTATTTCACATTGTAAGCAACCCTCTAAACACCTAATAGTTTCTGCCTATTATAAAACATTTAGTCATTCTGCACCCTAGCTATCTACCACCTGGAAAACCGTTATATAAGCCATTATCATGTATAAAACTTGCTTCTGTGCAGCGCCCATTTCCCCTTCTTCTTATCATATGCATGTGAAGAGGGCATTTTCAAGATTCGGAGAGACACGTTTTTCAGACATTAACCTACTTTTTGTACACACAGTCATTTTTACACTTTTTCTTCCCTGCAGTGGTGGTGGTTCATAACAAAGGAGGGAAATCTTCCCCACTTTGTTGGATGTCAACTCAGTTTATGAATGGAGTTCAAAACAGAGATCAGCTGAAATATAAAGTCGGAAAAAGTTTGCTAATCCCACTGCAGTTGGCTTTATTTTAAAAGCAGCCACTCTGCAGTTTAGAAGCCGTATTGTTTTGAATCTTTTTTTCCTTGTGGGCGTGGTTGAATGATCAAAATTGTCGCCTAATCGATTATACTTGATCAGTCTTATGCTCCGACACCCCTTCTTTTGCCACCCTCCCATTTTATACGGGGGTTCACCCTCGAAACCGATATGAAATAAATCGGGAGCAACTATTGTATCACTCCCAAGATTTGTTAAAATATAATGTATTCAACTGTTATTACATGCAGTGAAAATTCCTCCATTTGTTAGGGTGCATCAAAGTTTGCATTTAAATGCATTTAGGTATCGATGACAAAATCCAATCCCTATTGTATCTCCTCTTCCCTGCTTTGCTTCTCTACACACATACTACATAATCCCCTCATCAATTTAGTCCAATAGCCGAATAAAAGAAGGGTTTTCCCCCACACCCTTTTATCCAAAAACTCAGCAGGCACATTTATACAATTGGCTTTCTTTCTTTCCCGCTCTCCTGTCGCGTTTCAAAGCTCTATTTTTCGCACTCCAAGAACTGTCGAAAATGGAGGGAAACGTGATCAAAGCTGGCATGAATGAGTCATGACGGCAAACCCGGCTTTCAGTTTCAGGGTTGCCAGAATGTAAGAAGGTTGACAGCTTAGTTATAATCATAGCCTGCTTTGAAGTATAAAAAATAGCACAAGTCAGAAGTTGACTATAATGAATTATACAATAATCGGGTCGTAATTTCACCTTTCCTTTCCAAGCATTTTTCCCTCTCCCATTTGTCAAATATGGTCCAACTGAGTTTTGTACAGTCAACAGGCGAGGCCATTTTCTCGGCCAAAATTTGCACCCACGCCCAGTGTGCGAAAAAAAAATATTGTTTTTTGAAACTAAAAGGAAGGTACTTTATGGAAAAAGTATTGCTCTGATCGATATGAATGAATGGTGGTTGGCTTATTAATATTAATTTATTCGACATAAATGCAGCCTATAATGTCCTATTCATGGTTATATTTGCTTTCTCTTACCTAATGTGATCATCCCCGACCGCCTCACATACGAGCTCCATGACCTCTCCAGTGCGCCCGGTGACTGGGCCGGCGTGAGCGTCATCAAACTTGGGCGGGGCTGGAAAAAGACAACAGAGCGTGTAAACAAAAGAGTACAGCAGACGGTTTACATGATATGAAAGTTGTCTGGAATGAGTTGACATGGTTATAATGGACTCATAATAAGCTTAAATTTGCTAACGTATAATTATAAAACGTTTATAGTAGCTATAGGTACTTACAAATGAATATAATATTTACTACTCACCATTAACTTTAAGAGACACGACTTGCCCGAGCGCCTCATTGACGCCGTTCTCCGCCTCGCAGAGGAACTTGCCCTCGTCCGTCTCCGACACCTTCTGGATGTAGAGCGTGCCGTTCATGAGCAGGCGGTAGTTGCGGAACACGGGACGCTGGAGGTTCAGCTCGAGGAGGGGGTGGCGGCTGTTGGTGTCTGTAAGAACAAGAAGATTATATTAGTGTTATGTCTTAATTAATTTGTTTGATATCACTCTAGAGCGCACATGACAATTAACTATCTTTAAAATGATTATTATTGTGTTGTTGATTGTAAGTTGTAGCCATTTCATACTGTAAGGCCGCTCCCAGACTGGCACTTTCGGCCGAAAAATGACGGCAGCTTAAAAAAAAGCCAGCATTTTTGGCCAGAAAATGACGGCAGTTTTCAAAAAAATGACGGCAGTTTTTAAAAAATGCCAGCATTTTTTGCTGTTTCCTTCCTTCTCAGCCTTCCCAGCTAGCTGAGAGGGAAGAAGGAAATGAAAAATGCCAGCATTATTGGGCCAAAAAGGACAGCATTATTTGAAAAATGCCATCATTCTTTGAAATTATGCTGCCCTTTTTTGCACGAAAATGCCATCCTTTTCTGCATGAAAATGCCAGTCTGGGAGCGGCCTAAAACATCTCATTATGACGTTTTTTTAAAGTGAGGCGATATCACTCTTGAGTGTAATAATAATGAAAAACCATTTTCAAAAACCGGGTTTGTATGAATGATGCACTGGAATGGCTATTTTTACATCTAAATCTAATCCATTGTACTCCGTGATATATTTATGGTGATACCATAGTAGTTCTCCTCCCCTCATTGCGGAGGTATGCAAATGTACTTGATACGGAACAAATGGCATATCCAAAACTTTTTTATTCTCTCTCCCGCCCATATTTCTTTCCCTTGAAATCCCCTTTTTTACTCCTCAGAGTGCGGTTGTCGCAGGAAAGGGGATAAAATCTATTGTGAAGGGAATGATAGTAATTGAATGTATTTGAAGACTAGTTTTGTCTCTAACTCTATCGCAACCCCTTTCAGGGATGACGGAATGTGAAAGAGGTTCACGCCAGAAGAGCAATATTACTGTAGAGCTATAACAAGTTGTTTGATTATGCAATGGCATCCCTTTGCGGAACGAAATAGCCCAAGATGGTTTCACTGCTTTGCTTCTCTTTTATGAGCACACAGACAGTCATGATGAGCATTAAACGGACACAATGAGCACTCATATGCACAACAAACATTATGCTTCTTTTGACTAAGCCTTATTAATGCATTAATATGTATTATCCCGGGGTTTTCATTGTTCGTTTAATGCTGATAAAACCATCCCGTTCTAGCTCCTTTCCCCCTAATCCCCGTTCGACTCTCGCCTTCTTCGTCTGGCGGCGCCTGCTTCGTTTTGCCAAAGATTTGCATGTGATTTGTTCCGGCCGATAAAAGGGAATTGGTTCATTCTCATTGAAAGTGAGCAAGCAGCGGAGACTTTTATTTGAATACCAGTCATAGCCAGAGAAAGAGAAGTCGTCTTGGGGACAGAGATCCGGTTTCATGAGTTGTCAAATGAACTTGCTGAGTTGTCAGTATAAGCAAGGGAGTTTAAAAACAATAGGTGAGATGGCAGCTTTTAAAAGGACTCCCTCTGGAATAGTAGCAAAGTTATGTCATATTAAGAACACAGTATACGAGTAACTTAATATATACTGGGGACCGAAATAGACAGCATTGCATTGCATTGGTCATTCATTGAGAGTCACAGCAGTCCCTTCAATGTGTCGTTCATGATTCTGAGTTCTATTCTTCTTTCTCTTTTGTTCTGTAGATTTACATGACAAAAAGTTCCGTTCGATTTCATGTTAATGAGACAGACTTTTCTGGACGAAAAACTCTTTCTGATAAATAAGGCGTTTGAGAGTGATAAATGGAATATAAGGCTTAGTTACCATACATATAACTCACTCGCTAAATATACATAACTTGAATTATATTTTATAATAATGAACATCTACTGTTAGTACCACAATAAAGAGACTCGAAAAAACACTTGAATAAAAGCGATAAAATTCACCGTACGCCATTACATCCGTGTGAGACTCCAACGAAATTTGTTTTTATTCCCCTCCGAATTTGTCGTAATTTTATTCACGAATGCATGAAGTGGAGAAAATGGCATTAGAGTACGTTATGTTATTATGCCCATAATGATGATGCTGCCAGGATATGAATAGAATCAGCCTTGAAAGCAACTTTGCAACGAGGAGTCTCAAACTTGGAGGATTCGATTTGCCTTGTGAATGAAAATTGAACGAGATTGTGTTGCTAACTTACAGGGGAAAGTTATGCTGTTGTTTGCCATGCTTATTAAAAAGTCACTGCTCCCCCCATCCAAGGTACATAATCGCCAACTGTATTAGCAGATTTTCCAAGACATTACTCTCGAATTCCATCTTTATTTCAACATAAGGGGTTGGTTGAGAGGAAAATATAACTTTTGGAGAGAACAACAAAGTTTGGTCGTTTGCTGCTTCCTCCTCCTCCAGTTCCAAGTTGAGAACAACAGCGGAAGAAGGAGAAGAGGGTTGCTTTTACTAACACCCTTGCCACACGGCATAAGCAAAGCCTTAGGTGGAGTCTCAGCTCTCAGTAGAATTGGCTCTATAGTGTGGCTAAGGCGTAATTTAGCTTTCCAACGGACTTCAAATGAGTTATGAGGTCGACCGGAAATGGACCGGCATCAGGGTTGCCACTTTATAAACTCACCTGCCATTTTCCTCCACGTGATCATTGGTTCTGGCACCCCTGAAACGCGGCACGGGAAGAAGACATCCTCCCCCTCCACAGCTTCAAGGTCCTTGGGCTTCGAGATCCACTCGGGGGGAACTAGAAAAGGGTGATTTGTGTTAGTCAGGGATGGAATTAACTTTTTTTCAGGAGCAATGATTTGGAAGTAATTGGATAGGAAGGTCTCATACCCTTCTATCCCATTCGAAATCATTGTAATTTAACCAGACATATTAATCCTATAGTGCAATGTGATTAGTGCTCGGTGCGTGACTGCTTCTAAGTGCCATGGTAATTAGGAAAACACATGTTAAGTTATTGGTCATGCTTTAGCTGTAAATTAAGTTGTGATTAATGTTACACTACCCTCTGAAAGTAATTTTTCAGCTGCATAAACAAAGGACCTTCATATATCCAGTGTGTGTATTATTCTCCCATTGTGTGTGCAGCCTATTGTCTGCTCACTTGTTTATATAATAATCATATTATTTATTTATTTATTCTCTGATTCGTATGTATTGAGAGAGGGGAGAAGCTCAGACAAAAGGGAAAGTCAGATAGGGAAGCAGGAAGGAGGAAGGAGAGCAGAGACAAGTTCTTTTCCTGCCTTTGTTTTCTTCTTCTTCCCCCACTCTATATGCTCATTATGCCCCCTGCACAAAATATACACACAAAAGATAGGGACGAGCATAAAATCGTAGCCCAAGGCTATTGCTTCTTGATACTTGTGGTTGTATTTCGATGACTACTCATTTTAAACCACTTGAAACCAGACTTTATATCAAGTTTTACTGGCGCAAAAAGTGTAAGAAGTAGATAAACCTGTTATAAAAACCTCCATTAAGTATAATATCTTTCTGAGAAGCTTTTTTTTCGCTCTCCTTTTCTTTCTTCCTCTCAAGACACCCGATGATGAAGTTTCAAACTCATTTGCAAAAAAAACTTGGAGAATAAAAATCTTGCAGGAAAGTTTTCATATGACAAGCCTGAGTCTCTTGTCGTCTTAAGTGCATCAACGTCTTTAAAACACCTTTTATGTGTGATGTGGCAAGGGTTGTTTTAGGACAGACTTAATTAAAGCGTACATCAACCATACACTTTAATAGTACGTATATAAAATTAAAAAAGTATTTAAGCTTGTATAAAATGTGTTGCAGAATTAGTGTTTTAACTTGAAGGTATAGAGTATGAAAAAGGCAAGCCATTGTCCATACACTCCTCCAGCATTTCCCAATGTTTTGTTACTGAGTAGTTTACAAAAACTGCCACACCTACCTCTTATCGTCAACACTGCCGACTTTGCATAGCTAGCCACCGTATTGGCCGCCACACAGCTGTAATTGCCGGCGTGCTCCGTCAAGAGATGCGCGATCCCCAGCAACGACGTATACTCATCGATCCGCTTCACGTGCACGTCGGTGGACGGCTGCACCGGCACGCCGTCCTTGCGCCACTCCACCGTCAGCGGCCGGTCGCCCTCAGTCACCGTGCAGATGATGCGGAGGCGCTTGCCCTGGGTCAGGTTCTTCGGGAAGGTGAACGACTCCACCAGCGGTGCCACTGTGAGGAATATATAACGGTGCAATAATGGTGCTGAGTGCAGTTATACAAGGTGTGTGTGTGCAAAGGCTATTTCCGTCTTTTTAGGTTCTTAAAAGTGCCTTAAAGAGAACTTTAAAAGACGGAAAATCAGTGTGTGAATATTTAAAAAGTTGGGTTAGTGCTTGGAGATTTTATATTAATATTCTTGGTGCCCTGAAAGATAAGAGTGGTGCAGATGTGAGACGACATTTAAAACGGACAGTGCAGTGGAATCCTCTTTGACCCGACAACAAAATAAACTGCAGTGCGGAGATTTGCTGTGCTGTTATATCCACAAAACTATAGTGCGTTGAAGTACAATGGTGCTGTAATAGATCAATGACAATCCACCAACCCTTGACTCTCAGCATCTGTGAATGCATCGCCCTGCCAGCGTAGTTCTCAGCCACACAGGTGAAGTTGGCATTATGCTCCGGCCTCAGGTGATCAATCCGCAGCACGCTCTCGTAGTTGCCAATGTCCGTGATGGAGATCCCGCCGGCCACGCCGCTGCTCAGCTGCAGCTCGTCCCGGTGCCAGGTGAGCGTCATGGGCAGGTCGCCGTCCGTGATGGAGCAGAGCATGGACACGCGCTGGCCCAGCCGGAGGTTCTCACCCACGCTGAACTTGTTGATGGTGGGGGGAACTGGAGGTTTCGGATACATATTATGTTATGTGATTCTACCCCAGGGAACTGAGAGTCGGGAGAAGCGTTCCCTGGGGGTTTGCAATTAATAGATTCCGGTGCTGCTGCTGCTGCTCTAATTTGAAGACAGTCCATTTATCTCTTCCGCTGTTACTCTACGTTGACTTCCCCTCTTTAATACTCTAACCATCTCCCCTTTACTTCTGTGTATGAACTGTACGAAAAAGGGAAGGCCAGTGAGCGGGAACTAAGCCCCACTTACGACTGTTAATTTGTTCCAACTCTGCCCCCGCCGCAGTTAGACTTAATTCTTTTCCTGCTAATAGGATAATGAAATTACATCACTGCCAAAAGTGACACAGCAGCGAACTCTTTCGTGTTTCAAACAACTGATGCCAAGCTAATAATCTGCCTTCATCACAGACTTTATGATGACTTCTGTAGGCAAACAGACATGCCAAAGAGGAGAAGAAGAAATCATCCAATCGAATCACTCGTACGACTGAAAATTACTCGATCGAGAGTAAGGAAAAACAAAGATGATAATAATAAAGAAGAAGAAAGGAGGCCAAAGAAAGAGATCCATCCATAATCCATTCTCTCTCTCTCAATCTCACTCTATTTATCTATCTATTACCGACCTATTCAGTCACTCGCATATAAAATGCG
>LR139562.1:0-31742 GCA_900659605.1 Tisbe holothuriae | reverse complement strand
AGAAGAATATGCTGCCAAAATATTTAATTATATTTAATGTATCTCATGACGGTTTTATTTATGAATTCGAGTCCTTGTATTAGATTCTGTGACGGAATCCGAAGCTAAGCAAGATAAATAAAATATATGACACGCTTGCCAAACTAATTTATATTTCTGAGTCTTATTTCTTATTAACAATAATGTTGTTTATATAAATAAGATTTAATCAATTCCATCGGATGATTCCGATCATGATCAAGTGCCGCCGATCGAGTACGAAGACCACTTGAATGAGCCAATCATGCATGCTGAGTACGAACTCCTCAACATCGTAACCTCCACCTGACCTTTAATTGTAATTTTATATTACCAATATGCAATACGCATCACTATATCCACCGAAGTCTTTACCATCTCAAGTAATAGCATATTGAGCACTTTAACGACCTCCCCCCAGCCAGGCATGTTCCGCATGGAACCCAAGCCGACCACATGGGGCTGAGGTATCCGGAGGTCCCTTCACCCGTCCACATGCATCGATCCGCTCCTCGTTCGGAGTGCTGACTGGCCACGGTTGGAAGGTTGTTCCATAAACAAGAAATTCAACTTTCAAGGAACTTTCCAGGTATTTAAGTGACAACCGGGGTTAAAGTGTAAAATTTCGGATTATGATAATTAACTTAATTGTGTCTTGGTTCCTACTACTGATAATTATAAATTCAATAAATTAATAAAAACTATAATGCAAAAATGTACTACTACTACGTGCAACTCGAAAAGTGATGCAACCAATTTGCATTTTGCATGCATTCGCAGAAAAAAAATCTTTGTTTGCTGGCAATTGAATTTAATATACCCGCACGTTTTATGGCAAATAGGGAAAAACAGACACTCAAGACAGTGTTCCTTTGCTATCTGGTTTATAGAAAAGTTACTTTTAGACAGTAATTCTAGATAATAAAATGTTCAGCGAATAGAAACTTAGAATATGTCATGTTATATAAATTGTAATTGTCAATTCTGCAAAAATGTAATGAACTTAATCCGTAGATATGGAAAAAGTAATTTGACAATGCTGCTCTGGTTGTTGGCATTTAAACAGTGTTGACTTTCTATGTACTACGTTGAAGGAAAAACTGTAACGTTTTAAAGGGCAAAGTACTTGGTTTGAGCATGGTTTCTTTTTTACGATACATCCGCAAGAAAAATGTTGAAATGCCATATCGTGAAGAATCGTTTATTTTCCCCCTGAAAATCACCGTTTCTGGCGGAAAATGCTCTCTGGTCGGGAAACGTATGATTAGTTTCTAACACTGAAAGTACATTGGCTATATTGCAAATTTGTCTGGTAGTGTTTAATGACCTCCTTTAATTAAACACTAGTCTAGCAAACGTTTACAAAGTAACCGAACTTCCAAGGATACTTGTATAATCATAACCAAAAGTCCGGTTCGAATTTGACACCCACATTCAAATACTAAACTTTTATATAATTATGTACTATCATGCATATGTACAGATAGAATGTCCATACTAGTGTTGTTTACTTCATCCAAGAAATTCTAAACTGTGTAGAATTCAAGGTGACCACGTACGTCAGTAGAAATGCAGAAGAAATCGTACTATTACATGTCAATATATTGTATACTTAAGGAAAAACGAGACAGGTGCAGGCTAAACTCACGAAATGAAAACTTCAAAAGTGCATCCGGCTTTTGATGTTTTCTTCCTGTAAAGCCTAGATACGAAAAGTACTCAAATATAGAACTAACTGAACATTTAATATGACACCATTAATGCATTAAAATTCGTTCAACAGTCAACACTTCATTTTCCTTGACCATTTTACAACGGAATAAAAGTGCATTGTAAAAATTAGCTTGCATAATATTATCATACACAAGAAACATGCACCCAATATGCAATAGTACTAACAAGTTTGAAATTAATTGTCTTAAATGCATTAAACACCCAACACTAGAATTAAAAAATGCGCGTTGTGACATATTTAACGTAAACAGATGTGTCTTTGTTTGTTACTAATGCAATAAATATCCGTAGAAGACACAATTACATGCTTCAGTACTTGAGAACCCAAGTACATTTTTGTCAATTAACACTCTTTACAAATCATTCAGACATAAATACGAGTTTTCAACACCTGTGTTTAGATAAGTAAAGGTCAGAATACCACGAATATTAGAATTATGAATACATGCCATCATTTTTATTTCTCCATTTGATCAAATATATCAGTGGCTGCTTTCCTCAACTTTTAGTTATGAACAGTAACTGTTTTACTGTCATTCATTGAACAAAATCTCTTCACAAAATAATTTTCCATTCCGGGTATATAACAGCCTTATGTTATGCATCCAATGTCCCAAATTCTTCGGCGTGCGATGATAAAGTTTCAATGATTTTTTCCCTTCTTCTTCTCCTCATTCCCGCAAATGCCAAAAGTCTAGAGTGGAAAAATGTGAGCTGCTCTCCAAAAAGCGCGTGCGGTAAAAATAAAGGTTTTCTTCCGCGGTGTGTCTGACGTAGTCCAAGGGTGGAAAAATGCAAGTCACAACAACAATAGCACAGTGGGTTGTGAGCATGTTCCATGGGAATGAGTTTAAAAAGCACGAGTGTGAATGTTTGTGAACACTTGCACAGTGGTTCGTTGATATAAAGGTGGATAAATAAGAGACCACAGTGGCGTTGTTACGAGATATCAGTTTCTTCCCGGGAATGGAGTGAATTTCTTCCACAAAAATGAAGATCCTCCCCCGACGTGGGACTTACTCAGTGACAGTCATCGAGAGCAGACTCATCCCGATCGGAATATTCGACAATAAAAACGTAGGCATAAAAGTCTTCGGCAAACAGTCTGGAGTTGCCTTTGACATTTGTGTGGTCATAGCAACATACGATAAGTCGGCATAACTTTAGTAAAAAGGAAGAACAGGATTAGATAGACTGGCAATAAGAAAGTCAAAAGAGTCAGTGTTTGAGCAAGGTTACTTATGGTATGAATTCAAGTTATACCGTATTTTTACATTCTTCAAGTCAATATTTTCTTTTTGGCCAACTGCCAGTAACACAGAAGTATAGGCAGGCCTTGCTAGTCTTATATAAACATACACATTCTGGAAGAAAGCTTCTCTCCGCTGTTTTGCTTCATATAAATATTATGTCTTGTGCAAGTGTCTATTATAATAGATAACACATTTAAATCTTGCTCAGATGTCCTCTTCAGAGGATAAACCACTGCCAAAACCGACATTCAAACAGAAAGTCCAAATACTCGCACACAAAACCATTTTAAGCAATGGGGCAAAGCTGGTAAGTCGCAAGTTAAAACTAATGCCATTCAAGCTATTAAATATCCCCATTAAAGTTCTTCATTGGCCTGGTGTGCTTCCTGGGAAATGTGAGCACTGGAATGGTCCTTGGATTCTCAGCGGTCCTGCTACCTCAGCTTAAAGAGCAAACTGATCTCAATGAGGACCATGCTTCTCTTATAGGTAACGTTAATATAGAAAGCTTATTTAATCAAAAACCTCATTGATCCGAATGATTCAAAAAAGTACTTAACAATCTATGTATTTAGCGAGCCTCAGCAATGTCGGTCAGCTCTGCGGCGCGCTCGTGGCCGGCTACCTCGCCCAAGCAGTCGGCCGCAAGAAGACACTCCTGCTACTCTACACAGTCTCTGTGGCCGGATTCGCTCTCGCTGTCTTCTCCCAGGCCGATCCGTATGTCCTTATGGCGTCCAGGCTGCTGCAAGGATTTGGGATCATCACCACGGTTAATCAGGTTGATGAAACTATGTTTATACGAACTCCTACTACCTTAAACCTTTCCTACTCCCCAGATAACCCTACCCCAGTTCCCTACACCAAACCTCCCAAGTATATAATTTTACTGATAAGCATATTAATGTATAAATAGCCCTATTTGGCGGAGCTCTCCCCAGTGTCCCTACGAGGTTTCCTCGGTGCCACCGGGACTGTGGGAGTTGCCAGCGGTATTACGCTCGTCTATCTCCTCGGCGCTGTTCTCGACTGGCGGACGGTTGGTGTCGTCAGTGCGGCGATTCCACTCTTCTGTCTGCTGGCATTCATCGTATTCTGCCCGGAATCACCGGGATACCTTGTGGTTAATGGACAGGAGGAAAAGGTACCACAGTGGTCTAGAGTGCTAATAATATTCCGTTTTATAATAAATTATTAAGGCTCGTCAAATCCTCGTCTGGCTCCGCGGCAAGAACCAGTCCGAGTCCATTGATCTCGAGCTCAAGAGCCACCTCTGCAACAAGGACGGCATGTCCAAAGACAGCCTCTGGACGGAGCTCCGAAAACCTGCCATTCTCAAACCATTCCTGCTACTCAACCTGATCATGATTCTCATGATGGGCACCGGGGCTAATGTCGTTGTCTTCTACGCCGTCAGCATATTCCAGGTTGGTCAAAAAATATAACATTAAGTACTTTAAGCCTAGTTCGGTAGAGTTCCGACTAGTTACCGGTTTTCCCGCCAATGCGGAACTTGCCACACTCTCAATCACGCAACCTCTCCCATCCCCAGGACCTCGACGTCATGTCCAACTCCTACGTCCCCGCCATCATCACCAGCGCGCTCCGCCTCGCCGCATGCGCAGTTGGCGCCGTCATGGTCCACTTTGTCGGCAAGAAGCGGCTGCTCGTCATCTGTTGCATCATCATGGCGATGTCCATCGGATTGCTGGCGGTCAACGTCCAGTTCAAGGAGGAGATCCTGAGTGATCACCCTGGGTGGGAGGTGGTGCTGACGTCTGTGGTGCCTGTAGGGAGTATTACCGTGTATATGGTGGCGTTCGGGTTGGGGACAGGGACGATTCCGTTTATACTGCTGGGGGAACTGGTGCCGACAAAGGTAGCTCTAAATGTTGCTTAGTAATCAGACTGTACTTGTAACTAATGTACAAAGTGTAGAACGTTCACACCAAACTGCTTTACTGTTGAACTAGGTGATCGCGTTCTCGTCCGGCGTGGCCGTCTTCAACGCGTACGTGACGCTCTTCGTCATGATCCAGTCGTACACGTGGCTGGTGAACGCGCTCAGCCTTCCCGGGACGTACATCCTCTACGCTGGGGTGAGCCTGGCCATGGCGATCGTGGTGCAGATGTGGTTGCCGGAGACGAAGGGGAAGACGAGGGCGCAGATTGCCGAATGCTTCAAGTGATTCTGACAGTAATGCGCATATTGCGATTGTATGATATAATAGAATGATGAAAATAAAAACAAAGCTTGCTAAGGACATCATTCCCGATTGTGTTTAGGAATAAAAGAAAATACAAACTTAGGACTTCAAAAGAAACGCCCGGTGTACTGCTATCGTTGTTTGTATACCGTTGTAATATATATTTTAATATGTTTTATATCATGTACAAGTAAATAATTATAATAAATCAGTTTTTATATATAGGCGATGTTCTTTTTATCTTCCCTAATATGTATTATCATATCTATATAGACGTTTTTACTGGAACAGTGAGTAATCTTTTCTTCGAGAGTATTTTAGATATATTCTTACTCGCCGTTTGAAGTGGGACATTTTTATCTATACAAGAAGATTTCGGCCCACAGTGGTTTAACATACGTTGGGATGACGATATGAAACCACTGTGACGCAGTAGGAAGTAGTGTTGTTTGTATTTGGCTCGCGGAATCATGAATTTTGCGATTTATTATTAAGGGGGGATTTTGAGATGTTACTAAAAATGACCACCTATAAAAAGTGGCCGAAATGTGAGCTAAACCCTAAACAAAAAAGAAACTAAAGTTTACATACAAGTCTTATTAGCTTCATCTCTCTTTTATGACTAGACTTGGGAGAAAAATCAGGCTTTCATGTGTTAAAAATGGGAGTTCTTTTATAAAGAACTTCTATTAATTAGGGGAGGAGCTGTGTTTTATGCATATTATTGGGATATAGGACGATAGTTTTGGCCGTTTGTGGTTCGGAAATATAATTTTGCGCTGTTCTCTTTTTGTGTGTTCCACTAAATACAATTATGAAATTGATATTAATATATGTGTGTGTACGAAATATTTTTTCACGAGTTCATATTCTTTCTATCAAAATTAAACACAAGAAACCAATCGTATTACTGAAATGCAATCATTTTTGTTTATATTTAATCTTAAAGGGGGAAAATATATCAGTTATTCTTAGTCCTTTAATGATAGATTTTAGGGGGTCAAATGTATTCCACGTTTCGTAAATTTTTATGTAGTATAGGCCTCTCTTTTAGTAAAACAATAACAATGTGGAAAAAAACTCAAAATACTTTGAACGCCTCGAATATCATTTTCAAGGCGAATAATGTGACAAAACTTAACCTTTCCACTCAACAGTCTTGTTCAAACAATCTTTTCATTTAACCGACTGACCAGAATATTCTATTGAATAAAAGTAATATTTGGGAGAAAGTTCCTGTATCCTGCAAGAAAAACAGTCTTAACTTTGTGTTATGTAGTAGTAGTAGTTGATAAAAATCAGTGCTTCTTTTTGATCTTGTATTGTTCTCTGGATAGTCAGAAACAAAGGAAAAGATAGGAGTAAGATGGAAAATCCTTTAATTTCTTATTAGAAAAAAGCTTGTCAAATTAATATTGTTTAGAATATAGTTAATGTCAAATTCTTGTTTAAGTAGAGGCTTTTGTATGAGATTGTCTGGTAGTATTTGAGATAATGAAGAAAGTAGTTTTAGTTTTTTTGCGACTCCTTTTCTCGAGCATTTCCTCGTCCAATAACGTTTTTGGCTGATATTATCCTATGTAGGGAAGCTCATTTTTTAAGTAGTCGAAAGTTTCGTTCCTCTAACGTTTCTTGAGATTCTTCTTGTTCTTCTTTGAGGAGGCGTGAAACATCTCAGGGCAAACATAAAATAACTAATATTGAGTAATTATAATATCTTTCATATTCTCTTCTAAACACATTTTTCCTAGATAATCTTTTTCAATATGGGCATTGCGTGTTCATATACTTTCTTCTTTCTTCACCCAATTACCACAAACATTTTTATATATAAGATATAGCCTGACATATTATTCTTGTTCTAAAAACCGGAGACGACGCCACACTTAAGACGACGACTTTAAATATTTTCTCATATAATAATAACGTTGTTGTTTTCTCATTTTTTGTTCGATATATAGATCCGTGTTTAATTGGCTTTCCTTGCGCCACCTTCAAATGTTTTAGAAACCGTCTCTCGCAACGCGCACGTACAGCTCGCCGAACATGGTCATGACCGCGGGCGCGGTGCGGCCGCGCATGTACAGCGGCGGCTTGCTGGCCACATCGTCCTGCTCAGCTAGTAGCAGTGGGGCGCCCACCCAGTCGCGCTGTCCGCCATTGGGGGCGGCGGGAGGTGGAACTGATGCGTCGAATGATGGGACGACGCACTGTGCGGCGGTGGATACGCGCTGGTTGGGCTGAGCTGCGGCGGCGACGATGCGGGAGTGGTGCTGCTGGAGGAGGAAGTTTGATTGAGGTGCGGCGGTGGCGGCGGCAAGGTGGCCGCGCTTCAGTAGGGGGCGAAGCGTTGATAGTTCCGGTACAAAGCGGCCTGGAAGAGAAGGGAGAGAGGTTACAACAGGCCGTATACTAGTGGCAAAAGGTGCCCTTACCCCGTAACCCGCCATGGGTCCTATACTCTGACCAAGGTAGGGATCAGCAATGGCTGCTGCTGTTGGATCTCGGATACTGTTGTTGGAGCCGGCGAGAGATATATAAAGAGAGTGCAACGTGAGTATGGAGACGCTCGTTAGATAAGAGATGAAAAGGACTTACGCTGCTCCGTGGAGCCCATTCGAGTACGCTGCTGCTGCCTGGTTCGCTATTGCGGCTTGCAGGGACAGGTTACCTCCGGGTAGCCCAGCGGGTGAGAGATTGGCGGCGCTGGCCGCTGTAGGGAACCCACCCGCTCCGGGGCCGTTCGGCAGCCGCATCCCCGCGAGACCGCTCGCAGCCACCTGCGCGGCCAGGTTGGAGTGGATCTGTCTCAGGTCATGACCGGCAGCAGCACCAGGGTTGCCCGCGGCGGCGGCAGCAGCCGCGGCCGCGTGCAGGCCGTGCACGGTGAGCCCACCGCCGGCTTGCACCTGCGCCAAGGAGTTGGCCAGGTAAGGGTCGTATGGATTGTACATACTGTAAAATGGAGCTGATGTTAGGAGTCGTCTTAAAACTACATTTGATGGAGAATAGGCGCGATCAGGGTTCGGTTTGAATTGGAGCCGAATCCGACTCAAACCGCACAGGTCTGATTGCGTTCTCTTTAGTTGAAGAAGAAGAAGAAGAGACGAAAGAAGGAGACAGTTTTGAGTGGAGAAGGAAGAAAAAGAAAGGGAGCTGAAGAGGTCTCTTGGGAATGCCATTGAAATTCAATTGGAAACGACGACGACGACTTAAGCTCCCCCTTTTTATAGATGTTTTGGTCGTGTCCTCATTTTCTTGTTATTGTAAACATTGTCTTAAAAAGAGCCATTTATAAGACACGGCCTTCGACATTTTGAAACCCACAGAGAGATAGTTGAAGAGACAGATGATAGTAGACGGATAAAATAAAAGTATTGGCCTCCCTTCTTGGAGATTGAATTTCTCTCCTCCCTAAAAAGCAGCCAAAACAGCTGCATAAAATATCCCTTTTAAAGTTCTAAATATATCCCTTTTATGTTCTAGCCATAATTGTGTGCCTGCCTTTTATAAAGTTGCTGCCTTTTATTTGTGATATCAGTGCAATTTCATGCGTTCATATCGGACCAAGTCTTGCCTTTGGCGATAAATTAAACATGCATATTATTAACCATACAAGAGCTATTTACTCCGTAAAATACATTTGTACGTACAGTGCAGGCAAGGCTTTTAAAAGTTAAGTAAATACATGGTGTACTTTTAAGAATCCCAGTCATTTAAAAGTGCTTTTGTTTCTAATACAGGCAAATGATTATTAGGTATTTATTAGTTCAACTACACAGCCTTTTATGAAGGAAGGAGGAAGGACAGGATGGCGGGAAAGGAATAGAATACATTGTTTCGCTTTCTTGCCATCTCCGAATAAAGCTCAAAGCACTCGGGAGATAGCAAGAAAACTCAGGCAGCAACATTCGCAATCGTGCATAATCTAATCTACAGTGTAAAATATGTGTACATATTTTAAAGGGTGCATCAACCTCATTCAAAAGCAGGTTTGGTATCTTTTAAGGCATTTTGTTGTCATTCAACTTACGGTGTGGGCTGCTGTTGGGACAGCCCAGCGTTTGCATGCAGTGAATTAGCAGCTGCAGCTTGCACCGCGGATAGGGGGTTCGGGTTCGCCGCTGAGACAGCAGCGACGACAGCTTGCTGCTGCGGTGACGGCTGCTGCTGCTGCTGAGAGAGGACACCGGCAGCGGCGACCGCGGCCTGCTGTGCGGCGGCGGCGTGGCCAGCGGCGGTCGTGGTGATCGTGGTTAGTGGTGAGCAGTGGGGGGCGGAGGACGCCGACGAGGCAATCGCATGCTGCTGCTGAGCTGCCGCGGCCAGCATGGCCTGCTGCTGCGCGATGAGCGCGCGCTGGTGCGACGCGGCCAGCGCCGCCGCCACGCTGGGCGGGTATGCTGACCGGCGTGCGGCCATCGCGGCTTGCAGGGCTGCCTGCGCTGCGTGCACTGCGGTTGTTCCTCCGCCTGCTGCCGCGCCCGCGGCCCCCAAGACGCCCCTTTGAATGGCGGCGCCACGCAGGGAAGCAGCTACAATTTGTGAACACATGCAAGAAGAAAAACAATACAAAACACACTGAAGGAGTTGTAGTAGTAGTAGGAAAATCCAATCAATCAATTAGCAATTTGGTTCCTAATAATTAGTTTCCATTCAAAAAGTCCTTTTTGTTCCATCAAGACTTGGTTTCATTCATGGAGAAAGAAGAGGAAGGATTAGGAAGATAGGAAGGACATAAAAAACTTCTTGTCGAAAGTCATCTTCACTTTAAAAAAATTAATGTCAAGCGAGCTTTGAGGGGCATATCTTAAAATTATTTTAGAAATAATTGAAGAAAAATAACCGGAAGAAGAATTTTCTTGTAGTTCAATGGTTCTAGAAGAATGAAACATGACAAAATTCTAGGCTCCGTTGTTTCTCTGGACCTAACTCAACCTAATATATATCGTATACGATTTGGTCGACATGCAATTTACAGCTCTTTTTAAACAGCAAATAGGACAGAAAGTTATCATTTTGGACCTTTTTTGTCATACAAGCAATGATTTCTGTAATATATGCAAAGATAGTCGGGGACAATTACTCCAAATTCCTAAACACGACGAGAGTAATCTAACAAATATGCATAGCAGACTCCATACATTTAACCTCTTATGACCTTAATCGGACAAGTTTTCGCAGTTTAGTTAAGGGGGTGCATATTTTATCGATATTATTTGGTGTATATCAGAGGAAGAGATAAAAAGCGTATCATTTGGCTCATTCCATATTTGTAGCGCGGTTTTATTGCATTCAAGTTGCTTTTAGTTGCGGTAGCAATGTTTGTATATATATGACATTTGTGAGTTATACAATGGTTTTAAATGGTGTGCTATAGTCTAAAGAGGGCAATTATAAGTAGTGATATAAACAGAATAAAGCATGCAGTTGTCAAACTTATAGTTAGTGCTCGGAAAACAAAATGTAAATGATGCTACAGTACTCAAATCAGTTGCAAAAACATTGTGTTATGAAGATATGCATATTTCTCTCTCCGCCACCAGAAGAAACAACTCAAATAGTGTCACAGCAAGTTGGATGCAAAATGGAATATGAAAATAAACAAAGAAAAAGGCAGATACCGAATCATTGGTAGCTTGGTCCTGCCAGTTGTGAGATATTTGAGCGGCCCAGAGGTGGCCAAGGACAGCAATGGGTGCAGAGAAGCTGTTGTTGCACCAGCTAAGGCTATAATAAAAACAAAGAAAGAAAAGAACTGAAAAAAGAGTGCTTTTGAAACTGAAACAGAGTTGTGCTTTTTTCCTAGAAGTTTTAAGACAGATATCTCTGGATAGTTCTTCTTTCAGCTGGCTTTTGTGTCTTTGCATATGATAGTAGATAGGACAGAAGGGACACTTTTTTTAAAATGAGACACGCGTCTGAAAAATATATCGCTACGGAAGTGGGTAAAAAAGACCTTTTTCTTTTAAGCTACACACACATTTTCAGGGGGACAAATCTTCCATTATTAAAAAGAAGTTCTCGTTTATGAGCTTTTAAATTATGCAACCACACATTTTTGCTTTTTCCCCTCTCCCGACAAAAACGAAGGCCAATACTCTCATTTTACAAACCATTAAGGCCATCATCATTTATGACCTTAATGTTATTGTAATGTTGTTGCCTTCTTCTTGACTTACACTGCAGATGAGTCAATCATTCGAGCTTCGTTTTTACAGAGCATTGGAACTATTGGAAGACCTGTGGAAAGTGTTTGGGGGATCATCATCAGTATGAGTTTTTAATGGAGTCTCTCTCTCGCAATGGAGCTGCTACACAGTTTTAAATGTATATCGGAGCCGTAATGTCATTTATATAGCGTTATTATTAGCATGCAGTGCAGATCAGTCAGCTTACCGTTCGGAATTGCGTTTGGCTTCTTTGTCTGAACTCGGGCGGTGGCGTTGTTGACCTATGAAGGAAATGAATATGCTCAATGTAGCTAGAACACATCAAAAAGGCTCAGTCTCATGCGTTTTGTCATATTCGGGCATTAATATCCATTACAGTCAGTTACAATTTTATCTCAGAAAATGAATAAGGAATCATTACTGGCTTTTGTAATTAGTTACGTAATGCATTCAAATGTAACTTTAGTAATCCCCTTGTCAAATTATGTCATCCTTACCTCGATCTTCCTGCCCTCGACGACCGTGGCGTGCAGCTGATCTCTCGCCCTGTCCGCGTCAGAGCTGTTGGCGAACGTCACGAATCCGAATCCCTGCAAGATGAACAATCAGGATCAGACTTGCACAGTTCAGGGTTGCCAGTTTGTAGTCATAACAACAATAACGCATGTTGTAGTAGCAAGGAAAAACGCGTGCAGCGACTTTTGGGGCGCCATGCAAAGTAAAGGGATCCGCTAGTAAAGGATCTTTGCTTAGTTTTCATTGCAGTCAGGGTTGCCAGTTTAGCTACAATGAGAACAATTCGACTTCTTCTTGAACAAAGTGGCAACCCTTTTTCGTTACTCTTCCATTCGTATATCACATGCGACAATATTGTTTCCATGGCTTTCTCTCTCTTTGCAAGCAAGGATTTATCATATTATTTTCCCGTTTCGTCGTTTTTCTCGGTTTTGAATATTCTCATATAGCAACAACTGCAGGCAATTAACAGTAATTAAATAATTGTTATATTAGAGGTCGTATATATGCGTTAAAATAATACAGTCCGCTATCCAAAATGTAGTAACTTTTCATGCTTCTTTCTTTCAAAACGCATTCAGAACTGAGAGTATAATAAAAGGTTAAAACACAAGTGATTATTAGCCCCCAAACACTTCTTTCTTAACATAACTTTACATTCAGTGTGCAGTAAACTGTAATAATAATAATAAAGAGTTGCAGCAAATACCCTTCTTACACATTTTTGGATAGTTTCTCTCTCTTTTCTCTTCACAATTCGGACTTTTGAGTGCGTTGTTTTTGGGTGAAGAGACGATTTTTATTGGGGAGAATGAAAGGAAAGAACAAGCATTACTAGTAATTCTTCAAAATTACTGAAATTTAGGGCATTTAAGAATGTTGCAAATAAAATTTGCGAGTACTTTAGTAATGCTTGGCAAAGAATAAGTGGTGAATAAATCAACTTAATTTGTGAGATAAACTTAAGTAACTGCCTTTAAAGCGACGGACAATGATTTATTTTATAATTGCGCTGCAGTGATTACAAATCGGGGGATAATGATATTAAGAGTTGACAAGCGTCATGTATATATTAAAGGGTTCTTTTGAAGGTAAAAGCAGATAATCTAGTTAAAATTAAGTTAATAATGGTTAAACTCGTGCATTTTTCGCGCTTACCTTTGATCCACGTTCATTGAAGATGATTTCGACGTCAAGAATGGGGCCGAATTTCTGAAAGAAGAAAATTGGTATAAATAGTTATCCATAAACCTTCTCTAAGTATATAGTAATTATGATCAAATATGCAACCTATACGTAGTCTCAGCCCGTATAATTTCCCTCTTTTGCTTCTGAAATCCAGCGTCATGATCATTTTACGCAATGTAGCTAATAAGCTTAATCAAGGACACTTGGTATTTAATGCAGAGTCGCTTTTTGGTACTAACTAGTAAATACCAATGTTTTTAACTTACTCCAAACATAGCCCTGAGATCCGGATCCCTGAACCTGAACGGGATATTCGACACATGCAGCCTCTTCTGCGTCTGGTCCTTGGCCGCCTGCTGTTGCTGCTGCTGCTGCACCGCAGCTGCGACCGCCGCAGCTGCCGCGGCGTTGTTGGCTGCGGCGACAGACGTCTGGACCTGCTGGGCGCAGCTGTTGCTGTCGGCTGCGGTGAGGGCGGCCTGCTGCTGCTGCTGTTGCTGAAGCTGCTGCTGAGCGACGGTGACGGCGATTGACGGCTCAGAGACATCGTCGGGCTGGAAAATTGGTTAAATTTAGTATGTTATTTTGATTTTATAAAATGCTTGAACACAAAGCATTGAATACGCTTTTAGATTTGATCCTTTACCAAGTTTAAAGTCTATTTTGAGACGAGAAATATTTTTAAGCTTTCCGGACAACCAAGTTTTGGCTGAACTGTAAGGTCAAAGGACTTCGTTTTAAATGCTTTTTGCGGTTGTTATTTGCACAAGAAACGGAGCTTTAAACGCTTTAAACGGCTAGTAGCGAAATAAAAAAAGGGAAAGGGTTCTCTCTCGAACAAAAGTTTGAAATATTGCAGAACTTTTTTGTGTCCCGTACAGGGAGGACAAGTAGCGATTTCTGTTAAAAAGAAAAGTTTTTCATTCCGTAATAATATAAAAAAAGAAAGTCAAGGGCTTTAAGCACGACGACCTGCCGGGACTTTCTTGAAGCAACATTTTCGGGCAATATTGGCTTCTTCGCTCTGGAATTTGAAACGACTGCCGGCTAATATAAAAACGTGGAGAGCTAGGGAATATAAACCTCAGAACTAGGGGATTTAAAACTTTTCCTGTACCTGGATAAAAAAATATAGCTTATTCAAAACTCCAGGGAGGGGTTTAAAAGTCGTAAAAAGGCGTGATTACAAAAAGTGTAAAAATAACAAATAGTGGGCGTGCTTGTACCCGGCAAACTGTCCCAAGACTGATGTAATAAAATGTACTTGCAATAAAGTAATATATTTGCTTTTGGACCATTATTAATATTTTGTTCATACCGAGCTCTGCTGCTCATGCCCATTCGCCATCTGCATGGACGCCACGCCCGCGTTGTTGTTGCTCGCCAGGGTCGGGCTGTGCTGCTGAGGGGACGCGACCACGCCATTGGTCAGCTGCTCCGTGCCCTTCATGGGGTCGCTGGCAGCGGTGGGCGGCGGCTTCAACGGGCTGGAAGGGTCTGAACTCAGGATGCCGTTCTGCTGCTGCTGCTGTTGCTGTTGCTGTTGTGCCTGCTGAGCCTGCTGCTGCTGCTGCCCCGTGGCGAAGGCTGTGTACGTTGGGTTCACCATGTGCTGCAAAAGAGGAAAAAGAGTGTGGTTATTAATATGCCCGTTTTATGATTATATATAAAAATGGCTTACGTTGCAATTGCATTCGCTCGTTGAATTCTCCGAATATAGTAAAACAGGTAAATTGTGTTAAAACTTTGGCAAATGGGGAAGTTTGTGATTCTTTGTTATGGCTTTGAAACAACGCAATACCCGTGTTTTGATTATGTGTTTGCACTATGAGCCGTCAGGTCACTTTTGAGTAAATTAAACTACTATCTAGGAACTAATATTAAGTCTTATCCACAGTGGTTTTCTATTTCACCACAATGGTCCAATATTGAGTCACACGAGGAACGTTTCTTAATCATCCATTGCTCCAATGCCCACTCACACAACGTGTTAAACACAAACAATCCATTATGAGCTCACAATTTAGCACACAATTTCACAATTAAAACACATCTGGAGCACTTAAGAATGGCAAAAAGAAGGCGGAGGCAAACGAGGAAAGAAAAACCAGTTTGATTTTAAAGTTTGTGTTCCTCCTCCTACTGCTGCTGCTGCTTTTGTATGTGCTGCCTTGAAAGAGGAAGAAGAAGAAAATCAAGTCTTCCTTCATAAACGCTGCTTTGCAGGCCATTCAGGCACACATTTCGCTATAGCAGGCTGCTACCAGCAGCATGCAGGAAGGACGAGAGACCTGGCGCCACTCATAACTCCGCCGTCTGCGCATTTCCCTACAAAACCAATCCTGCCTTGCTAAGCCGACGGGCGCGTATATGTGTGTCAAAGGCACGGAAGACTGAGGAGCTGCTTGCCCGTACGGCAAGTGAAAACCATCCTGATGATGCTTCATTACATTCAATCCTGAGGTCAGATAGTTCACTTTTGATGCGGTTTTTGTTTAGATGTAATGACGGAGATACGAACAAGTGGTTTGTTAATAATGCAACAACGTTTGGTGGTCGTAATGCGATTTGGGCTCATGCTCAGTTTGGCTTTAAGGTATTATACGATGATTATATTGTAAGTAGCTTAGGGCCAGGTAAATATTAGCATTTGTGCAGTCGCCCGGACGGGGGAGCTGTTATAAAGCTACTACTGCTGCTACTGCCAAGATGGGCAAGAAGAAGAAGATTCACTTTTTCACCTTTATAGGCAACATACGCTGCATATACAGAGTGTGTAATAATTATGTGTCGATACGGGCTCAACAAAATAAGCCCGTTCATTCTCTCCTATAGGATTGTGTTTATTAAGCAAAGTAGAGAATAATTTAAACACGTTAATATAACAGTCTGCAATGCATGGTTGATAGCCTCTTTTTTAACGTTTTATCCGTACGTTACTCTTCCAGCTTAAAAATCACACATCTCATTTTGTTCCGATTTCTCCTTGGATGACACATTCCTTGTGACATGAAGAAGAAGAAGAAGAATCTGATCTCCTTTAACGAGTGAAGAAAAGGAACCAGTTTTTCATTCCCAAGCATCAGATAAGCTTCAAGAGGGGAAAAAGAAACATCTTATCAGCGAAAAAAGTTATTTTCCGTCAGACAATGCAACTCAGAGAATGTTTTGCCATCATGTCTAATTGTGTGCATTCAGCTGTGTTTAATAATACACGAAAAAATGACCTCTGCTATGCTAACAAGTTTAACGCTCTTGCGGCAAAAAAGAGTGGCTAAAGTAGGGCATAAAACACGGTTTTGCAGCGATAGAGTCATTTTATATCATGTAAATTCGCAATGTCATTACCGCAAAAAACAAAGTTTAGCCACGGTGGTTGTTTTTTCCCATGTTTGTGCTAAGAGACCTTTTTGCCGCAGTGTCCGAAAGGTGAACTTTATTTTTGCACAAGTTATCATCAAATTTAGAGAATGCGGTAGAATCGGACTCCGATATAAAGTGTTTCTTCCTTCTCCTATAAACATGCAGTTTCAAGTGGATTTATAACCGACGTACAATTGAGGCGAATAAAAGCAGGGTTGCCAATTCACTATTTGTGACCAAATATAGCTACTTTTTTGCAATATAGTTATCTCAATTTGGCTTCTCTATCATGAACAATATCATTATATGGCAACCCTGGTTGAAACGGGCTTTTACCGGTAACGTTTCTCTCTGGTCTTGTGTATACACATAGAACGGGGAAAAGACCCGTGCAATGGGATCATCTAAGGAGAGAGCTGGGAATTAAGAGAAGCCTTCTTTCTTCTTCTTTCTTGGCCATGATGCGAGGCTTACACGAAACCTGCACGGAATACCAAATGCTGGATTACTGCAAAGATAAAGTGGGCCATTCAGGGCTATTGACTATACGATCGAACGAACGGCAGCAGCAGAAATTGAAACAAATGGGTTTCCCCCTCCCAGGCAGACTTGTGAACATGTAAAAGAGCGAAAACGAGATGGAGCTACGTGCACATAAAACCGGTCCATCAGTCAAATGATCAATTTATGTGTGTGTAAAACATGATTATGGGCTAAACGTTGTATTACATTGCCCCAGGTCGGCTATAATGATCTTGCTTCTTGACGTCAATTTGTCTCTCCGGTGGAAGAAAGGCCAAAAAAGACCTGACAAAACGCGCGGGGCGCCCCATCGTACTAGTAAGAGAAATGATTATACTGTGATATGACAGCGGAGTTGTGTCCGGTGTAAGGGAGCCCACCTACCCATGATGGTACTCTCAGGGATGCCATAAAATGATAATGACACCGAAATCAGGGCCATCAGAATTATTCACAACTCAATAAAGTGTACTTTTTAACGTTGATTTTAAATAAGGCAATGTTTTACTACAATGTTATAAAGCGCACTGTATTGTATTTAGAGTCAAATTGGCGAGTTAAATACTATCAACCCTAGCATCATGAAGGCTTTTCCAGCCTTTCTTCTTGAAATAAAAACAGGAAATGATGACAGCTCCTGCGACAGTTACAGATGGAGCGTCCGTCGCCCGCCCGAATGATATGCCAAGAGTGAGACGACCCTTGAAAATTTATCGTCTGGCCGGCAAAGCATTATTATTTCCAAAGAGGCTTCAAGAGACAAAAGAAGGTTTTACAGAGATTAAAGAAGGTAAGAAATGCCTTAAAGGACTTTGAATGGAGCCGTATGGAAATGCTCTTAAAGACTCTACTTTTGCGGCAGAAGAAGAAATCTCATAAAACGATCCGGCGGCAAAATGGGACTTTTGGGTGAAAGTGCTCAATGTTCAGGGGAGGGCAATAAATTCCAACGGAAAAGTCCAAAGTCATTATCTTCGGGCTAATGCGCCGTGCTCGATCTCCATGAATAAGGTCGCACTGCTTTAAGCCTTTTTGAATAATGTAAATGACCTTTAGCTTGTGCGTTTGCCAAAGACAGATCTCATAATGATGTATAGAATGGAGGAGAGACTGACTAATGGCATGCAGGTCGGAGATGGCAGCGAATAAAAGGGAGGGAAGAAAAAGTTTTGGCAATAGAAAGAAAAATGGAAGAAAAAGCGATTTATTTCTTTGGAAAAACTCCCCTGGGTGTGTGCGAGTGTTTGCTAAAGAAGCGAACGCGTCAACTTTTTAACTCTAGGGATGCCAGTTTGCAACATATCTAACTATAATGCGGCACATTCTGCAGCGGCGTTCCATTAAATAACTGGCAACCCTGACAAATTCCCCGCAATCACTTCATGATTCAAAAACACCGAAGAATGAATCTGACATCTACAGATTTTTTTCCCTCAACGCTTACATGCCAACAAACTCAATTTTCTTAACCCCATAGTTTATCATGACAATATAACGGCTAATGATTGGAAGCATAGAACTGAGAGTAGAAACTTTTTCCCCATCCCATTCACACTACATGACCATAGAATATATTCTCTTTCATCTCCAAAAAAGATCCTTCATTACCCTTTCCAGGCGCATTCACAGAACGTGTTCAGTGTTCTAAGAACCCTGTGGATGTAGAAGATGCCTTAAAACATGATGACCAAGTTATTTTCTCGTGGTGGTAATGCAATAACTTTAAAGCTAATACAAAGGACTAATACACGTGTATATAAGCGCCCCTGCACACAGTGGGTTTACAGCATGGATCATAGGAACTATAATCTATTATGACAAGAGCATCAGCCATAGAAACAAAGTACATGAACACTTATTTCCGATGCCATGCCACTGTGTGCTCTCGTTCTCTCTAGAGCTTGGCTTTAATTCGCTGAACAAATAAATCTGTTGATTTTTATCTTGCTTGCTCATGCCCTTAGCTATTGCTTTTTCTTCCCTCTCCCTCCTCCTCCGAGCGAGCAGTGATCTCCTTTGGGAGATGATGATCTCGGAGGTTTGCTCGGAGCCTTCTCGGAGGATTCCTCCGAGGAATACGGAAGAAGAAGAACCGAGATTATTGACCAAGAGAAACGAAGAGAAATGAGTCGGAATCTTGTCAGATAAGACAAGACTTGAATGATCCCAGCAGACTTCTTCTTCCGGATATAATAAAAGCGCTTGTTTACCAAATTACTTTTTGCCCCACTTTAGGAACCTTTTATTGCATCGAAATGATTGTCGTCAATGTGCTGTTCCAAAAAAGGATTCCTTAAAGTCTTCGTCTCTTGGTATTGGTTAAGTCCTCAGGCCATTTTTTGGTCAAAGGAAGCTCTAGAAAGGGGATAAAAAGAGCACAAAGAGATGATACAACTGGGATAGATTGATAGGACCGGATATTTGATGTCAAAATTGGCCTCTCTGCTCAGATAGCAACTTTTACTTGAGGTCGAAATAATAATCATAATAAGCACACTTCCCATCTCGTGCATTAACCTGAATGTGTAAGCAAGTCAATTACACAGATAGCCAAGATATATCTCTAATGCATTTATACCTTCCTTACCCTCGGAATATACATTTGAATATCGAGTGATAACCGCGTTAAAACAACTTGTTTGTACACAAGATTATGCATGCGCAGCTTGGCTGCTGTACAACCTGCACTCAATATATTAAGCTATGTTGGCAAGGGAATAATATTAATAAAAGAATAATAATAATATATGAAACATTAAGGAACCATTAGGAAAAATGACCTCTGGGGCTGCTGCCGTCAATCGACCGAATAAACAACACAAATGGTACGATTCTCTTTCAGGGTTGCCATAGACACAGTTTAAAGCAATAGCTAGTAGGTGACAACTGTGATGCTGTATTAAGTAACTGGCAACCCTGATAAACACAACACACCCACACAAAAAGCAACTCGTTGCTGCATTACATTGCCTCCGTTTTCCCTCGAGTCTCTTTCCCTCACATGGGATTCTACGACCATAGCGAATTAAGTGAAAATATCTCTTCTTCTCATTTGATAAGCCGTTTTATATCATTTTCAACACTGCAGCAACAGCATTTTGTTCCTTCCAACCGATTGGAGTGTATGCGTATATAAAAGAGGGGCATCCATCAAACACTCTTGAGCATACACAAGTAGAGAGGAAAGTCGTTGCAACTAGGGTTGCCAGTTTAGCATTTTTGAAGTACCAATTTAGCTATATTTTGAGGCCAATTTGACATCTCTGTTGCTAGTTCGACATATAGTCTATCTACAATAAAATTTACATTAGCATGTTCTTGTTATATTGACCTTTATTAGAAGTAAATTTTGCTCATACGTATATGCGCTAATTTTGGCATCTCTGTCTAACAAACTGGCAACCCTGGTTGCAGCTGTAATTTCCTCCTGATGAAGACTAACGACTCGCTCGTCTTATACACATTCCTAATTCGGGAGCAACTCACGCAATAAGGAAACAACTAACTTTTCTTTCTTCCACGTCAAATGAAGACGCGAGCAAATAGAATGCAACGGGGCTTTTCTGAAGATGAGGAAAAGCTCTCTCGTTTAAGCCTTTGGAAGTACAACTGTACGATATTGGGAGGTATAAACGGCACAGGGTATTGAATTGGTGTAAAATATTGCACTGTGCATTGTAGGGTTGCTGTTTCACGGTTTTGGTGTACGAGGCAAACTCCTAAAAGGTCTCTGAACTTTAATAAAAGTCTGCTGTGCAGACATATTGAGCAAAGGGCACATTAAACCCAATTGTCCCCATTCAAATAATAATGCACGGAGATAAAACTCTTCTTATAGGCATATGCAGAGCATTAGCCACAGAAGGACTGGGTGGTGTATAATGTATGCTTTCTAAAGTACTCTGAGCGGGGCATTTAGGGATACAAGGTTTATGAGCGGCTAAAAGGGGGCAAAAGGATTTTCCGGGGAGAAGGAAAGGTCTAAAAAGGGGAATGAAGGGAAGAAGAAAGTTTCTCCTCCCTTTAAAAAAATCTGGGTATAGCCAGCTCTTAAAGAGAAACTGCTGCTTTGTTGTTTCCAAAAAAACTCTTAAGAAATGGAGGAATTTTTTGGCCATAAACTTATCTTATGCAGGCTTTAATTAAGCTTGGGTAAGAAAGAGCTGAGGAGGAATAACAAGAACAGAATCAAGACTGACTGCTTAAAAAGGGCTGTTGCACAGTGGTCTGATCGCGGAAATTATTTTTGAAGTAAATTGTATTAGAAATATTATTGCTACTCTAGGAGAGTCCACTGTTACATATTTAATAATTTCCATGATCCACATTGAACCCACTGTGCACTGGCAAAAACACATCATAATAATAAACAGAGCACGTTCAAGACGGTCAAAGACACTGATTGGCAGAAGAAGCATCGTTTGCTTTGTAGGCTCTTTTTTCTTATATCTGGACTTTCTTCTTTTTGATCTTCAAAGACTTTTCCTCAGATATATATCAGTGTTCACGCCCTTAAAACCCCCCAAAAGGGGAGCAGAAACTATGAGAGCAGAATATCTAACACATTTGAGATTGATCATAGAGTGCGCTACAACTGTATAAAACTGTCTTTGAATGTGCATACAACACCATAACACCTTTTTTATCCCATCATCACAGGAGAAATAACCTTTTGTCTTAAAAACACCCACACCGCCGTTCCTACTTGACATGGGTCGCACATGAGAATAACAGTCCACGATGCATTTTAGAGTTTGGGAGAGAAGAACTCAAGAAGTCCCTTGGGAGCTCAAAGAGAGAGAGTAAATAATAGAGAACAGGACGAAGAAGATGAGAAGTTGAAATGTGTCCACATCAGTTAACCCAGCCGGAAATGGAATAGAGAAAGAAGGGGAATCCCCTTAGCAGGGATGCCATTATGTAACATAACCCTACAGTAAATGTCAAAAATGGCAACCCTTCCGGTTCTACTTGAAAGACTCCCTTTCCAGAGACATATTTTAAACCCCCTTCTTCAACTGTAGCTTTCTTCATGTTTTAGCAGCCTTGTGGGTTAGTGAATATGATTTATTGCCACTGCTTCTTCACAGAAATGAGCCAGAGTCTTCTTCTTGTTCTTCCACAGCTCATAATAATCCAGGATAAAAGTGGAAGAAAGTCTTCTTTCTTTCTCATTGTGCTAATTCCTCCTTCTTGTTGAAAACAAGCCAAGTCCTTGGTGATAAATCTTCGTGAGAGAATTTAAGGGGACGACGACGGTGATATAATTACGAATCTTCCTAATAAGTCCATGTTTGCAATCCCTTCTTCCTTCCTGCATATCTGTGACACTGTTCAGCATTTCGCCTCTCTCTCTGCAGTCACAGCCGAGCATATAAATCTCACTATATTTTATTTGACAAAAATATATATCTCTGCTACTCCTCCTACTTCTTTCTCCTGTATGCATGCTTGCCTGAACTTATAATAATACGCATGCACACACAAGCATTGTGCTGGAAAGAGACAAAAATATCACGAACTGTTACAAATATCCCTCCGTAAAAGTAGCTCCTGCAGTGGGTAGCGATATAGAAACTTGGAAATGGTATAAAATATTAAGAGGGTAACCCAAGAAAATGAATATTGGGTCCTCGTTCTCTGCATTGGCTCGAAAAGGAACATCGCAGCAGCGCCGTTTTCTTGCAGAATAATATTCGTTTCTGATTTACTATTCGCGATGGCGTTCCGTAACAAGAAAGAGCAAAACATAACAGCATTGATTGTGTCAGAACATGACAAAACTTGATCAGGGCACTTCTCCTCCTCCTCTCTATTTATACGTATCCATTTCAAAGGATTCTATTATAATACGACATGCTTTCAGTATATTGAAAAGAGAAGGAGGAGGAAATCCTTTTAACCGAATTACTTTCTTTTTTGTTGTGCGAATACAAACAAAACGTATAGAGAGAGAAGTTTCATGTCTTAACCAAGACTTAAATTGTTTCCCCCCGGGAGAGGGAATGGGAAGAAGATCATTTTCATATAAATTAATCGAGTTCTCTCATCTTACGCCTTTCCACTTTGCAAGAATCAGGCAAAAACGTCTTATTGCCTTTCTCTCTCTCTATTCTATTATCATCTGTTTTGAGGTCTTCTCGTCAGTCACTCCAACCACCACCACACCATCTATTCATTCATTTCGGCTAAGAGACGTTGAGATCAGGGATGCCAGTTTGAACAATTTCAACATATATTTTGCGTTAACTTTGAAACAGATTTAGAGATGTTTAATAACGAAATGGCATCCCTATCCTCACCTCCTTTTTGATGGATGGAGCGACAGAGTGGAGACGAAAAATATGAAGAGAGAGAAAAAGTGAGAGAATGAAAACACACGAGGATATTTTCTTCCAGTGGGGAAATTTCCGGATTAGTCCCGACACTGTTTTAACCCATCCTTGAAGAGTCTTACCTGCAAAAGAAATGTATATAACGGTTAAAAGTAGGGCCAGACTGTGAGACACATTTAAAAGCATGCCATTGGAGAAAAATGGTGGAAAAAGGGACCAGTTTAGCCGCCTTATTTCTTTTTACCCTTCTTCTTCTTCCGCAGTTCTTTGATAGATGGTATCTCTCTTTCTCTCTCTCCCTCTGCAGGTTGGGTAGCAGGAAAAAGATATACCCAAGACACACAAACAAAGGCTGTTGTGCACTATTATATGCTGCAAAAGGTTGGGAGCAAAAAAGGCTTGAAGGGCAATGGAAATTGTTTCTAAATTGGGAGATAAAGCTGAAGGCAAAAACGGTGTGCGTGGAACAGGTACACGGCCAAACTGCAAGGTTTGGATCGTGTTCAGTCTTGAATGGCATGGAATAGACATGATTGGCCGGGTTATGGGACAAAAACAAGGGCTAAGGAGACAATTCATTGTACTCCCGTCCTGCTCGGATATAATGTGTATATAACTATGATATAAAAACGGCGCAGAGCCGGAAAACTGGGTTAGAATATCAAATACGCAAAAATGTCCGCTGTCCTCGGCGAAAAATGGACCCAAAAGTGGGGAACAGAGAAATGCGGTTACGGCGTTTTTGCGATGAAGACGTCAAACTTTTATCCCTGGGCGAGGAAAAGGCATGTCATGAAATAACCCCAGTTTTATATGCCACTGGAAAAGTTGTTCTCTTGACCACTCCATGGTTTTATTGTTGACATTGTTGAAGTGAGATTGATCTTGACACGTCAAATCATAATAATATTATAATAAAATAAAGCCTTGGAAAGGAGAAGAAGTTTTGCCATTTCTTGACGGCTTCTTTTTCTGTGCAACATGATATAATAAAACTGAAATATATCTGCAGTGGGGGAAAGGAATTTGCAAAAGGTTACACAGTGGAAACAATATAATAGCATTTAACAACAGCAAAGAAATGTAATCTTAGGATATCGGATCCAATGTGATAGCTTTCAAAAATATTGATACTCTCCGTTGCATTATTTGATTGCAGCTCGATGCCACTGTGCCTGCATTCGTAAAACTTTGGCAGTCCCGTTGCATTAATTGATTACATTTATTGTAAAACCCACCCAAGGGTATGATGAAGGAAGAAAAGGAGTTCAAGAAGAACAGAAGATGGTAGTTCTTCTTCTACGGCATCTACCAGCACACATTTAAAGTGCATACCTACATTCCAACAGTGTATATAACACAGGTTTAATCGCCATAGAGAAGAAACGTCTTAACTCAACTTGGTGCAGTCTTTTTCTAGTAGCATGAGATCTTGAAGACCGATAAGTTCCGTTTTCCAAGAGTTCTTTATTCTTTACTTTTTCTTTCTCTCTCCTTGTGCTGGGCCCAGGTTCAGGGTTGCCAAGTTGGGCACTTTATAATAAGCCAAATTATGGATAGTTTAGATCTTCCCTGTGGTTATTAAGTAAGCAGTTTTCAAAGTTTATATAATAACTCAACTGGGAAACATCAGGTTGTACTGGGATTTGTGTGATATTGGGTATGTCAGCTGGCAACCCTGGGCCCAGGCTTGCAGTGAAGAGCTAGAGACGACACGCAGAGTAGAAAACACCCGTCACGTAGCCAGAAGGAAAGAAGACGGCAAAAGTCGGGGTTTAAAAAATGTGGAAAATTGAATTAGTTGGAGCTCCTCCTTCTTCAGTAGTAGTACTCTCTTTCTTGTCGAACTTCTTCTCAAGAAGAAAAAGGGGGTAAGAAACTTTTGACTCTTACTTAAGCCTTACTTTCCGAGCTTCTTTAAAGCTACTATCATCATCATCATTCCTTCCCCATTAATAATAACAACAGCTCATAAACCAGCTGAGCTCACACTGTCAAAATAGCTTAAGAGAGATGTGATCGGATCCCCTTTTGCGGCACTCTGAACACCATCTGCATGAAATTTTAGATGGATCATCAGCATATTCTGATCACCTTTAAAATCAAGAGAGAGCCGCATTAAGACGACACGTAACGATACATCATTGGGTAATATATGATAGTAGAATTATATTATAAATCCCTTATGCGTTATAAGGTAAAAAACGCAGTCTTCAGGGGTTTGGCGTGATGGCTGCTGCTCTACAGCTGCGTCACCTTTTTGGGATAATATGCAAATTCTCATATTTTCCTCTTCTTTTTCAGTAGCAGCAGAAGTAGCAGCACACAATGGGCTGACATGGGAAACAAATGTATCATAAAATAGAGAAGTACCTTGTTCACTTTCAAAAATGGGCTAAATGACAAATAATTAATGTCATAGGTGAATAAAATATATTTCCCATGACCCACATAATTGATCCCACTGTGCATTGCCTTTATCGGTTTTCTCACCTCTTCCGGTTCGTCGCCCTCTCGAGTTCGAAGAAAAGCACATTCTTACATTATTTTTGGGGCGAACTAAAGCCAATCTAAGGTTTAAATACTTTTTAAATAACAGTAAAAGTGTGTGCAATGTCGTAATCTTCATCTCGGTAGCTTTCAGAAGAAAGCAGCCTCTAAAACCAATACAATGACATTAGACAATACTACAGAATGCACACACAAGACAGCTCTGCACCCATTGCAAGAGCGAGCACGACACAAAAACACTTTCCGCGACTTTAACCCTTTCAAAAGAACGATGGGCATAATTAACACACTGCCACCATCAATGGGAAAGAAAGCGTTTTGTGTGCATTGATTTGTATCCTTTGTCTCTGTCCATGGGTGCATTAAGAACGTTGACACTATGGTTATAAAATGTGCAAGTGTCATTAATTGACAACTTAGTTAATAGTGACTTTCTACTTTCGCTTTCTGATAAAAAGGCAACAATGTCGGCAGCAAATTTGGAGCCAATGTAAACACCATTAAATTCGTTTGCCCACGTTTGAGAAACATTCTGTTTTCTTTTGCCTGGGAAAATGAGAGTGAAAGAGGAAGAAAGTTTCAGCATCATGAGTGGAGAAGAGACAAAAGTTTGCCTGTGAAAAATGTGTCACAAATCGTGAGACAATGCGAGCCATTGTCAAGATAAATGTAGCGAGATGTCGTCAATAGACATTTTAAACCATTGACGTGTATAAAATACAGATCCGTGTTCAATATAACGTCATAATGTGTATTTTATAAGACGATAACTTTGTTTTGAGAGATAAGTTCTGCCGACTTTCTCTCTCCATTTTCAGCGATTGCATCACTTCTTCTTCTGCACAGCTGTTTTCTCATCTTTTTACAGAAGTTTAAAAAAAGTCTAAATGGACAGGTGTCGGTAATATTAAGACGATTTTTGAAGAAACGAATCGCTTTCTTTAACAAAGTTTAGCACTGAGCAAACGACCTCAATCTAAGAACAGAGAGCTCTCCTCCAACAGGCTAATCATTGTTCATATATTCACTATTACGTATGCAAAAACTATAAATCGTTTTGCAAGCGTCACAAAGATTTCTTAAGCGCACGCTCTTTGTGCGTACAATGGCAGTTCCATATTGGACGGTTGGAAGCAAGAATGCACGGGAATCAGAACGTACACACATACAATGGAAGGAGAAATATACTTTTTGCTGCTTGCCACAGTGGTTTTATAGAGGAATTAAATAAATATTACATAATTATGGTGCCTTATTGGAGAAAGAAGGTGTTAAGTCACTTAACCTTTTCATTATTCAACCCACTGTGGCCAGTCTATGTCTTGAAAAGACGAAAATAATTATTTCGTGCCAGCGGGCAATTCTTCAAGACCCGCTTCTTGCGCCCCAGCCGAATAGGAGCAAAAAAAGATTTGTGACTGGGAATCATTTATATCGCATATAGTGAAAGAGAAACTCCGGCATTCGTATGCTAAAAAGTACGAGACAAAAGGTTTAAAATCCCTTCTTCTTGTCTCCTTCTATTCCTGTGTGCGTTTTTCATGCTCCAGAAAGCAGCACCCTTTCTTTCAATTTCAATTCCCTTGAAAGGCATCCTTCATTCGTGTGATGTGGTTATAAACATACCTAGAAAAGAAGAAGGAGATAAGATACGTATTAGTTCTCAGTTTGCTTATCTGGTAACGAAAGCCAATAGTATATCGTTTTGTCAACAGAAAAACCGGTTGTGAGAAGCAGCACGACACGGCCAGGGATGCCATTTTGGGACAAATAAGACAAATTACTCGCATATACTTGAGAGGTAATATTGTCACGGAGACAACAAACTGGCATCCCTTGCACCGTGAGAACGGGTCAAACAAGCCTAAACTCACGCAATGAAGCAATCAAACTCAATTTGGGAAGAAAACGGAAAAGACCAAAGATGCGAAAAAACAGTTTGAACGCACGAACAGAAACTGTCTTTTTCCCGAATGTAGCACAAGTGAAGCGGAAAAAGGCAGTCTGGGAATTTTAAGCCCTTGCTGTGCTCTTGCACACTTGCAATTATGCAGTTCGGACATAAGAAGGGGATCAAAAACGGAATGGAGCTACTAATGCCCATACAACTGCACACGCACGGAGGAAGAAGCCTTTCCTCCTCCTCCCAAATTGGAACAAATATCGGCCGGAAAGTTTTCTGATGCTATAAAAGGAGAGGAGAGAAAAAGCATTATTTCCCCCAACGCAATTCTTTACAGTTAAGACCGGTGCTAAAAACTTCAATTACTCCTCAACTGTGTGTCTCTATTTACTAAACAATGGCAAATAAACGTCGGGGAAATAAAACCATTAAACTTCTTCAACTCTGCACGCAAAGTAAACTTTTTTTCAGTACTTAATTCGTCTTCATAAAGCACTTCAGACCTTTAGAAGGGATGCCAAATTAGAAACGAGCAGTTGAGCTGGCATCCCTTTGTCTTGAACTGTGACCTCAGTCAGGGTTGCCATTTTGAAATCATGAAATGGGACTATTGATAGCTTAAAAGGTTCAACTGGCATCCCTACATCTTGAACTGTGAACCGTAACGATGCACTGCCCTTACTACGGCGTCAACGCCGTTTTCACTTCTCTCGTCCCTTTTCTTTCAGTGAGGAAATGAATTTATTTTCGATATCAACAGGGGAAAACATGAAAAGGCTTTTAAAAGACCCGTGGGAAGGCGGAGGAAGCAAAAAAAGAAGACTTTTGAAAAATAAAGGGGATAGGACACACTGTACAGTCTCTATAATACGGCGAGCTGCCAAGAAAGAAGTGAAAACGGCATCTTTTTTGACATCGTGCGCAAGTCTGTTTTCTTCCAAATAATTTGCAACCGGGTCTAAATCACGAAAAACATCCTTGTAATAATGTCGCTTTCTGGCGTTCCGTAGGGGGATAAATGAGCCGCATTTTGTAGCCAATTGTGTGCTAATAGCCCAGACCACTCATAGCTGAGAGCAAAAAGATGTTGTCTGTTGTCGTGTTTTTTAAACTATCGACGTGGAATGAGGACAATATATAATCATACAACTTGAGAAGATAACAAAGTGGCCTGCTCAACTTTTATAGCGAGGAAGCAGTTCTTTATATCTTGTCATCATTACCCGACCAGAGCTTCTTAAGCTGTACATTAAGAGCTTAATATACTACTAGTATTATAATGTAATAATTAGACCAATATGTGAGGCTTGAACCATAATTATCTGCTATTGGTTACCTCTTGTGTCACAAGGATTCTTAATTTACTGTACTGATCGTTAATGGCCCCCAAAAGAACCCCCGACTCAGCAGTGAGCACACTTTGCAGGTCGCCAAAACTTGTGGAGGAGTTTTTTTCTAGAATAAAGGCAAAGTTGCTCTACTACTCGGAGCCTTCGGAGGTGTGCTCGGAGGAGTCCCACCGATCAATCTCTCAATTGGTTTTTCCATCGATAACTTTGTGATCAACTTTCTTCTTCCTCCTTTCATTCGTCGGTGAAAGAAAAGCATTACCATCAATTTTATACACGTTCGTTCAACCACTTTTCCCATTTCGGCCAATTTGCGCATATACGATTTTAACCCCATTTGCAAAAATTGGAATCGGGAATGAATATCATCAGCCCCGGCCATCAATCTATACACATCGATCTAGAACGCGTTGGAAGTTGATAAAACTATTTCTCACGTTGTCAGTATAATATCGTTTTCTACTTTCCTCGCATAGTTGTTCAGCCAGAGCGCCGCCGATGCAATAAACACTTGAAAAACAAAAGTTTTCCCTCTCTGGAAAGACAATTGACAGGATAAAAGTGTCCTAGGGTTAAGTTTTGTTCGGAGCTACTTCCACACACACACAAGTTTGTGACCCATTCTCTTCCAGACCTATATTTTGTCAACACAACAGTTGCCTATCACATAGAAGAAAGGTTAAAAGCTGTTTAGCATGGTTATGCCCGTGCATAAACGCCCCAACAGATGCCAAACTCGCAGCAGCCGCCTATAAATATTTAACCGCAGACTTGTTGGAACATCAAGAGAAAGGCTCAACAAGCATTAAACGTAAGATATTCTATAAGAAATTGTTTCCTTGCTCCAAAATTATAAAATCTTATGTAGTAAGTAGTAACATTTCAAAGGATTTTATTGTGTAATGTCTTAACCCTAGTCTGGGCTCCTTAAAAACCGCTCATTTTCCTGTGCAAACAAGACCTTGAAAGGTGGGGAAAAGTTTTGAACAAGACAAATGTGTCACACGCACAAAAGTCAAAGAGAAACAAAGAAGATGTGGAAGAGGAAAGAAAGAAAAGAAACAATCGTCTTTTCTTACAACTCCACTGGGGACTGGACTCGAAAATTTTCAGCCGCAGAAGAAGGAGCGGCAGGTGGATGTCAGCAGTAGGGATGCCACTTTGTTAACTTTATAACAAATTCGTGTACTATTAGAGCTAGTTTGCGTGACATATGGCATCCCTGAAAATAAGGTCGAACTCTGGTTCTTGATACCGAGCCTCAGGAGATTCCCCCTCTTCTGAAAAAGCGAAAAACGGAAGAAGGGACTGTGAACGAAAACAACATGAAGCCTTTTCTTCTCCATCCGCCGTTTCCTTGAAACCTGACACCACCAATGAGATTTTGACTTTTTCCCCAAAAAAACCTGCAGCCGCTGCTCAAAACAAGACCCCAAGATTGCTCCCATGAAATCGTCTGGGCTCTGCACATGAGAGTATGTGGGACACAATAGCGTCTTAACATCATCATCTTTCTTTGCTTAAAACTCCTTTCTGGCACCAAAGACCTTTAGCTCCCCCCTCTTGCCAAAGAGGTGTTTCGTATTCACAAAGTGTAGTCGTCAAAAAATGGTCTTGCAGCACTTGTAATGTAGCAGCAGCAGCGGTGACAATGGCCAGAGAGAGCAAAACGACGAAAAATGACTCGTAAAAGAGAAGAGGGAGAAGCACATACACAGGGGTTAGGGATGCCTTTGTATGGTATTTAAGGTTAGAAGAGGCCATTTTCGTGCTATATGGTGACCCTTATTCCAAAAGGTCCAGTGGCAGCATAATTTTTATGAGCGACAAGACGTTACACGATGTCCAATTAAACCCTCCAAATGGTATTCTTTTTACGATCTCATGCGCTTTTACAATGCATATAAAAAGTAAAGCGCTTGGCACGTCGCCTCTTAATCCCAACACATCCGAAAAAAGGTATAAAATGGGTGCAGCAAAAGTCCGATCACGAAATAACATGTGCTAAACGCCATGGTTTATGTATCGACGATGGTCAGAAAATGGGGTTTTGTGGCGCAGTTTCGGCGACACGTTTTCCATTCAAAATGGGTAAAAGAAGCCTTTTTTCGGGGTCTTAAGGAGCCTTTGCCGCCGTCGTCGTCAATAATGTTTACGGGGTCTGTAAAAAGACACAAAAAGAGTCGTCACCGGGACCAATTTGAGACGTTTCTTCAATTTTTTGGACGGCTTTCAAGAATGGGGATTTTCCTTTAAGGTACTACTATTGCCCCTCATGGTTCTATTATGAACTGGGTTTCGATCCCATTTTGAAAGGCAGATGGCAGAAGAAGAAGAAGCAAAGCCAGCCCGCGAAAATTGCCCCTACTCCGAAGCTCTTAAGTAAGGGAACGGAGCCAAGAAACGGGAGGAAAAAAGAAGTAAAAAGCCTTTCCAATACTTCCGTTCTGAAACATTGTAAAGAAACCAAAAGGTCTCGGGGAAGAAGAAAACACACCCAAAGAAAAGCGCCGCCGACAGACCTAATTACGAGTCCGTACTTAAAAGAAGAGAAGCGTACAAAGAGCTCATTTGAATGCGGGCCTTAAAATGCATCTCGTATGCCGTCTTCTGCGTGAAAAAAAAAAAGGGGGGGGGGGGGGGGGGGGGGGGGGGGGGGGGGGGGGGGGG
>LR139561.1:0-31792 GCA_900659605.1 Tisbe holothuriae | reverse complement strand
CAGAATTATGAAATTTTCCTTTGTCATCTCCCGGTCAAATAAATAAAAAAGGAGACAAAATTAGTTGGCTTTTAATACCAGTAATAGCCAGGGATGGTCAAATTACACTTTTAAAAGTACTGAATTACTGTTTGAATTACATAAATACGAATATAATACCATAATATTGAGACAATATATTTTTTAAAATATATTTGATAAATTTACACAATAACTTTCTCCATTTGTAATTGCTTCAATGCCTGTCGCAGTAGACAGTCTAGGGCGTGGCTTTGTCGGGATTACAGGGTGAATAATATCACTTTGTTTGTGTCGTCTGCGAAAAAATGGTTAATTCTGTCTGAGTGTCGCTTCCGTGTATTTTTAGGACGTTTTATTGTCTGCGATGGATTTAACTTGCTTCCGTTTAGAGGACAATGAATATTAAATGGCTTAAACGTATAGTAGTACACTTAGTCTAAAATACATTTACCGTATTTGAGACATGCATAAATTGTGCTGGATCACTCACACTTTTGAATATTTCACATCCCTATTAAAGAGAGCCTGAAAATAGAAGAAAAATTGATCTGAATAGGGATGTTAATTTTTTGGTTGCAATGCCTCCCTGTTTGTATACTTTTTGTCGCAGAGCCATTCGAACCCGCAGCCATCCAGGCCGAAGACTCCAAGCGACTTGCGATCACGGCCAACACAGCTCCCCAATACTGGTGTTATTTCCTTGCCACACACGTGTCAAAAGCAAAAAATGGATATCCAAATCGTACTCCATAACTCACTCAAAATGTCGGCAAAATTTCCCCTTGTTCAACAAACCAGAACTCTCCTTTGAAAGCAGACCCAGCCGCCTTATTCAAACTCCTGCCAAGAAAACGGGGGAAATAATTAGAAAATTGACTTAACGAAGTTTTCTTCTCTTAAATGAATGGACTTGCTTTCTTAGGGATAATTGTCAAAGGGGAATATGCCGACAAGGCGGAAGTAGGAACAAGTTTCTTTTGAGGGTCGGATGGGCTCAAAAGAGGATAGAACTGGGGAAATTGGCGCCTGGTGGGTGACATTATTAACTCGTTTCTCTGTCCTGTGGAATGGAAAAGATAATCGTTCTTCTGAAGTCGGCAGTGATCTTAAGAAGGGCAGTTGTAATTTACCATTTTAATAAACCATAATTGGTTTGAATTCACCCAATGGTGTGGCGGTTAACTCTTATAAAGGTTTAGTTTAGTTTATTTAACTTGATTTTATTTGTAAATGTAGCTTAACTATCTTACCTTACTTTCCTGTTTTATGTATCAATTTTACGGCTAGTTTTGCTAGCTTACCTATCTTAACTTACTTCCCTGCCTTATGTCTCAAGTTTTGCTCTTTCTCACGTTCTTTTAATGTCATCTTCACTCGATCAAGTTGTGCAAATTGAGCTCACGCAAATGCTAATTACTATTTGAGGTTTAGAAAAGAGTTATTTTAGTTTGCCAATAAAACGTTATTGTGGTCAAAAGGAAGACATGAAATATTGCCGATATTTGACACCCAGAAAAAATTGTATCATAAAAAATATATTGTAGAAGAAATATTATCGAATTGAGAAAAAATGTTTATGCGGGCTACTTTACTAACGATTAGTTAACAAATTACCTTTAAATGGTAAGAATTTTTAAATGCAACCTTGCGTACGATAGACTCTTGTAAATTCAAGGTAGCAACAAAGATAGTATCAGTTATTAATACACAAATTTTACTACACTCCATTATAATAATAAATGACACTGCACTGAACGTACTTCAAGGAACGTTGGGATTACGTGTTTCCATTCCTTTGGAGACAAGAATACTTTCGTATGATGGTCAATACTGTAGCGACTGTTTTGTGCTGACCTTTATGGGACAATAAATGGGAACATTATAAATATGTATTAAGGCATACAACTGTAGAACTGTATAAAGGAATTTTTTAATATTAAGATATTTCACTCTATTAGTAAGTTGGTATTGCTACATAATTGGATTCTATGTACATTTTGTCAGTTTAACGTTTACCATGTTGAAAACTCTCACATGGTACAAATATAAGTTTCTTAGACATGCACACGAAAAACTTTGGTGTTGTCACTCGATCAGTTTTCCAAACAGTCTTTCACTTCTCATCAAACAAGAATGGACAAACTTTTTCATACAATTATTGTCTGGACATGTATATTAGCATTTACCCAAGGTAATATTATAATTACAATACTTTAATTATATTTATAAAAATATATTTTTCAAGGTTCTCCCAAAGGAATGGCAATAAATGAGTTTCTAAACTCTGGTATTTTGTTTAACAGTAAGTTAAATTTCTCTTGTCTCCGGCTTAATTACAATTGATGACACTTTTAGGTCGTCAAAGTTTAATACATTCAAAGCTGCAACTCTTCACTGCATCAAATACTTTAACCAAGGAATTGATGCATTCAAATCATGGACTTTCAATTTCATTATCAGAGGATATTTCCTTCCAAGATCCTCTTATAACCAAACTATTCGGAATCGCCGATTCAGACAACTTTGACTTGACAAACACTGCAGAGTATTTTAGAACTAAGCGTGGCAGCGTTATGATATTAATTATATCAGATTTAACCAAACTTCAAAGAGTTTTGAAGGCATTTGAGAATACCAGGACTTATGCTGTAACGCCTGTTGGTAAGAAGCTTAGATGCATTGTATTATGAATTATTAGTATGTGCTAAACTTAGTGCATTTAAAGGGAAATCTCAAAAGTCGTTTTCAATTTCTGTGTCATGTGAAGGAGACTCTCATTTGCAAGATATTACTGGCTGGATTCAGGGACTTGGTTTTACAAAGAATGTTAAAAAGGCAGCAATTGATAGATTGTGTCTGAAAGTTTTAGCAGGGGTAAATAACCTACCTGTACATTGATCTTCAAATTGAATAAGATTTATAGAAGCCCTAATCCTCAATAAAATTTTAGAGAACCATCACAGCTATAGAAATTGGAACACCTCCGGTCATGATCTCAAACCAGGACCCATCAGTAGAGCCCCGCGGGGCAACAGTCGACATGTACAGGGCCCTATCAAGAAAATTCAAATTTGACCTTAAATTTAGCAAACAGCTGACCTACGGGGCACTGAACAAGACATCTGGAAGGTTAACTGGGGCTGTAGGAACGGTAAGAAGGGCTAATATAATTAAACCGAGAACAGTCAATGCATTGTCATGTGTTATTTATTTTTATGCTATGTTTTAGTCGGAATTTAGTCAAATTTACCCATAAAATGTAATAACTCTGGATAAATAGACTAATATACGTAATATGACCATTAATCTCGTAGATAAGCCACAATGAAACTCAACTTGGTGTTGCTCTTGGAACTTGGCTTCGTTTTCAGCATGTTGAAATATCCTCGCCATTGTTTGCCACAGAGTTTGTTTTCATGTCAGGGTCAAGGTAAAACTTTATCGTATTTACTTAATAATATATTAAATAAGTTCTATTATAATTATTAAGGAAACCGGTGGACGATTTTGCAGCAATATTCAAGCCTTTTTCCTATTTTGTCTGGATTGGAATCGGAGTTTCCTTTTTGACGGTTGTCATTTACATGAAGGTAAATAATAGTTGTACACTGTAAATACCTTTTTAGCGGTGATGCCTGGCATATACCTAGTTGGCAATAGCTTTAATATTGCATATAAGACTTTTAGAAAACACATCTCAACACATACTCAAACAAACTATAATTGCATTTGTCAAACATAAATGGAACGTTATTTATCTATCTAGTTTGACCTCTACGTGACCTCCAGCCCTTCCTTATCCTCCACCTTCTCCCCCGTCCTCCTCGTCTGGTGCATCTTCCTGGAGCAGCAGAATGCCGCCTCGTCCACCTCCCAGCGGCCCGCATTCAGCATCGTAGCTGCTATCCTACTGCTCACCGCGTACGTGCTCACGGCGTCGTTGAGAGGGAAGCTCTTCTCGGCCATTGTCAAGGTGGAGTTGGAAGCTCCGATTGACTCGGCAAAGGTAAGTAAAGCTGGACAAGTACAATATTTTTTACAGTTCTTTGGTTATCCCAAATTAATAGACTTCGGTATGATATCATAATTTGTATCTCAACATTATTTATTATTGTTTGGATTGTACCCCTATGAATAAATTATAAACTAATTGAATTGCCTCAAAGATATGTGTAACATAATTAAACATGCATATATTTCATTGAAACTTAATAAAAAAGCTTTCGATTCCAAAAACATTCTCGAAACGATGTGCAATTAAATCATTGGGCCAGCGTTTGCAACAATGTCTTTACATTGGGCCAGCTCAGCGTCTTGATAATGTTTTACGAGTCGGAAGATCTATCTAATAATATGCTTAAAATAATGGGACTTAATTGTGTTCTTGTATAAAAAAAATATGCTAAATAGTTACATGAACATTGAAGACCTCAAATACGATTATTTTATAATTTCACTGTTCCGTAGCATGGAACAACAATTACTTCATTGCATCTTATTTTTATATTACTAACGGATAAAATATTAACAAGTAATAATTAGGATGTTCTTGATCGTGGCCTCACCCTGTACGCGATCAATCGCGGCGCTCTTTCCGCCTCCCTCAAGGGATCCGTCAACAAAGATATCTCAAAGTTAGTTCAGCAAATGGCCGATAGGGGACAGGGATGGATCACCAATAACGAGATGAATAGTCCAGAATTCATCAAGTTTATTAAAGACGGAGGTAAGTGTGATATACAAATATTTTTTGATTAATATATATTGCATATTGTAATATACCTAAATGATAATTATATAAACAAGACTACAAATGTATGTTTAGGTGGTGTTTGGGCTCATCAAAGAATGTTTGGTCGCCAGATTGGTTTTCAACTGAGCAAACAGGTTGTCTTGTCAGGACAACAGAACATGCTCATGCCGAAACACTTCATTTGGAAAGATCAAGTGGATTGGGTGATTATTAATTCGCATGGTAAGTATAGTAGCAAAGACAGCAACATTATTTGAAATACTGCAGAATCAAAACGACTGTAAACTTGTTATATATTTTTCTTCTTTAATAACACTTTGAAGACGACTAAGAATGTGTAATTTTGTACTGCTCGGGATCTCTGGTACACACAAGTAAATTAACTGAGTTAGGTGTTTTTCAATATCCCGGGTACAGGCTTATTTCTTTCATAGAGTATTCTTCGAAAAGGATGTTATATTTAAACGAGCTCGTATTCCTTGATTTTTGGGCTATATGCTGTTTAATTTCCAGCCTTCGGCATGGTCGACCGTCTCGTCACCCTCAACTCCCACATCCCCCGCACTACCGAGCGATCCGTCACCGATCTGGAGCCGATGCACTTACGAGACGTGCGAGTGCCAATGCTCATACTGGGTGTGGGGTTGGGACTGGGGTTGATGGCGTTTGTGCTCGAGGGGATCTTGACGAGACTGGAGCCCGATTTGGAGAAGAGGATCTAGGAGGAAGCTGCAGAGTGGGAGGACGGGGTTCTATTGAGAAAATATATATATAACAGTAATTATGCTTGGGAGCCGCTTTTTTAGTTTTTATCCCTTCTGATTTCTCTGTGAGTGTCACATGAACATTTTATGAGTTCGTGAGTCATTCATATGCTTTTCAAGTCAATTTTACGCAAGAGCCCTCCCTCCAACCCCGATTTTTTTTTAAAAAAAGTATTAATTTTCCTAAATAGACAGTCTCAGACAAGACTTAGCATCAAATTTGTTGACAGCCAGACACAGACTCGAGACATAAACAAATTTTTCCATCAGATATTTTTTCTTTTCGGCTTGTATAATTTGCAATCATATTTAAAACGAGGACAACAACAACAATAAAATGAGAGGTCGGTCGGTGGTCGGCTTTTAAAGACGGTTTGAATGGACTTTCTTTGATGGTTATCTGGCCGGTGTTTAATGCAGAAACGATTCATGAAAGCCATAGGTGTCAACACTTGTTTCAATTTTTAAGGATCCAGCTTAGTTTTATAACATAAGTAGAGTGTCACTTCTAGTTAATTTCAAGCTATACTATACGGGAACCTCAAAGCTAAATAATATTCTGTATGAGTACAAAAGCCAATGTCCATGTATGCACCACCGGCCCTTTAATGTCGACAGCGTAACTGATGCTGCATTGAATTGATCATCGTTTAAAAGTTGTTGCACTTTGAATGAAAATTGGGGTTTGAGATCAGTCAAAAAACGTTAAAGGCTTTCTTGAGTGACGAGCATATCATTGCGGCGTTTCGCCTGCAATTTCGTGGGTGGGCGAGAGATGAATGAGGCAATAAAAGGGTAATGATGAGATATTGGATAATATGATATGAAAGAAGTAATACCGAGCAGCAGTCACGTTAAAGTTACTTTTACTTTAATCTTTATTAAGATTGAAGTGCTTTCATAATTGTGCACTATGTAATTGCATCCTCCTAACAGGCACTATCAGATGGCTCTTATACTGCAAATAGTGAATACTTACAGTTGTTTTGCACTTCATGCACTTCATACACTACATTATTGCCACCACAGCACAAGCTCCCATTTATTATCTCGATCGTAACATTATAACGTAATTGTCTGCACGTCTGACCGATCGACGTGTGCGGAGGAGAGCCAATCATTATCATCTCAGGGGGTCATCATCATCATTTCGACGAAAAGACTGTAATTATCTAAATTTGTTCTGCATCCATTCCTGCAATTATTGTGACTACTTCTGCAGCTGGAACCGTTCATGAACAATAAACTAATAATGCAAAATTCACGGAGGCCTGTAATTAAAATGATTTGACTTTTCTACTCTTTTTTCGGTTCAGAAATCGGTCAATTTCTTTAATTATAGTGTTACCGTTTTTAGTAACTCAAATCGAAGAGGAAAGAGGGTCCTCCCACTAATTACAGCCTTGGAGTAGAAGATGAGTTGAGCTGACCTCTGAAATGTAACAATGTTTCCGGTCAAGTTTGAACTCGTTTCAAAGTCTGATTCATTTATTTCTCTTCAGGGTGGGCTTTGATAATATAAGCTCCAATTAAGGACAGGATATGAAAGTGACCTTGCTGTGCATATGGACTGTCTTAGGTGTCATTCATGATTTTCGTTCGTGAAAAATCATCTTTTTTATTTTAAGCAGTGTTTCTCCATATCATTATTATATAACATTGGTTCAACTGCTAAAAATATAGAGTAGTGGTCTCTAAAAAGTATGTCCGGGCATGAAATTCGAGACAATCTCTCGAATTTCTCGGTCCGGGCAAGTACATGAAGTATATGGTACTTACTAGTACTTAGGCATGCATTTGAATATTTCATTTCATTGCCGCTGTAATAGCTACAATGTTTCACAGGATGCAACTAATGGTCAGTATTGCCATATTATATAATTTTTTCTTCGGTTTATCTCCCTATTCCAGAGAGTATTGACCCCGCTGCTACCAGTGCAACTCTAGATGCTGATAAAAAGCAAACATCGCATGATTGATCACACCAGAATAAAGGAAGGAGACAACAATTACAATAAAAGGGTAGCAGCATCCAAATAATGGTAATAAAGGAGAGATCTTGTTGAATTAGCCCGCGCGCCGGGGTGCCGCACCTTAGAAAAGCATTCTTGACACAGCCTTTGTGGTGTGCTTTGGTTGAGCAATTATTACATTTTAAGACCCTTTTATGCATTTAAGCCTTACTTACTTTGGTACAAACATATTTTAAAATAATGTAAACATTTTAATACCTTATAAAATGGTGTTTTGCACTGAGTTTGTGGTCATCATTCCAATCTTGTTAAGGTTATTTCAGCTACTGTAACAATTTGATGATCCTTCTTCTTCTTCTTGAATATTCCACAAAGGCGTTTCTTTTCTTCGTTTGTACTTCCCCGCGGGGCGGCCAGCCACGATTGTGTCATATTGTTTGATTTGTCCCCCATTTTTATTCTTCTTCATCATTATATTTTTGGCAACAAGAGGTTGGGGATCATCTTTCAAGGGGTTGGGGATATTTTTCTTCATTTTTGGAACACCTGAGAATGTCTCGAGAATACTAAATCTACAATGCAAAACAAGAGCTCATTATTCAAATACTTACCTGTATTTAGGTGGTATATTTATACGTACTACACCACAAATTGTACTAAAATACTGCACATAGGCATATTGCATACAGGTTGCAAGATATGGCTAAATTCTAGGTGCCGAGATACGTAGTATTGGACAATAACATAATACTAGTTGGTAGAGTGTGTTAGTTTATTGGTAAAATGAACACTCCAATGGATATAAATGAATTGTTAAGCAAGTATTCCTTAATGTTAAGCACGTTGGCCATCCGAGATACCATTTCTACCTCAATAATAATCTAATCCCAATAATATTTTCCTTGGGCGAAGTCCTTCAAACTTTCAAACCGAGCGGATTATTTGCACGTGTTACGTCGGTCGAACCCTCTCTTTCGGTGTGTTTAATATTTAAGACTCCGCCCATATCGCCATAAAACGGCTCTTGACATGGAGAAGAAGAAGAAGGGATTCTTTGTTAAGATGTATTTTATTATATTCATGTTTCAATCCCGCCTTTTATGAGGAGAACGGGGGTTGGGTACTCTTCAAACTAGGGATAATATTGATTCAAAATCATAGGATATTGTGAAAGGATTGTTCGTGCATATCTGCCAACACTATGACAAATGGCAACCCTGGCGATCAGTGAATAACACCCTCTTTCGGCACATGTATTACAATCATGTCGGTGAATTATACACGTTTGGTCAAACTCTTAAACGTTGCCGACACACTTGTATAAGAGCCGGGTTTTGACCGATTATTAGACCCGTTCATATGTAAAGGGATTATGGGTTTTATGAGGGTGACCTTCACGGAATCGGAGGTGATTTGTGAGAGCGTCTTCAACATTAATAACGGCGGGGTTTAGACCAATCAGTATTGTTGAAGTGAACATATCGAGAGCACAAATATCTTATTTGTTGAGTCACAGTTACCCTATTTTTGGCAACACTTCCCCTTGCAACCCAAAACATGCTACTCCCTCATTCTCCAGTGTAGTCGTGGGACCCGTGAACAGCTGAAACCTTCAGCGTAAACATCACTCCAGAAACTGTTAAGGTCATCAGTTCTTTTTAACCCTAGTCTGAGAGCTCGTTTTCGCCTCCATTCCCACGATCAGCTCCTCCAATCCCACCTGCTTCCACGTGCCCTCAGCACTGATATCGTATCTTGTGCGTCAGGGGTCGTGTTGCAGATTGTTGTGTGTGGGTGTTGGGTGTTGGGTTGCTGAAGTTTGGCGCGTGGGGTGAAGGGGGGCATGTGGGGGACAGATTGGGACCAAATTTGTTGCTAATGTGTAGTGATCATGTAATGTATGTAACTTAGTTGAACTTTTAGATGAGTTCATAGCTTAATTAAGGGTTACAATATAGTTTACCCGAGGAAAGGTCTTATGCTTGTGTGTACTAGTGATGAGTATTATACTTGTACCTAATTATAGATTAAATGTGTATTTGATTACTGAAATGGGAGGCATCTTAAGAATAGTCTCGATACATATTATCCCACTGAAATAATGTAGAAGCTTTCGTTCAACAAAAAGGCGATGCTGCATGCTGTAATGAATCCGCAAAACACCCTTTCTTTAGTTGTACGATATTAATGTTGTAGAGCATCATTGTATCTCGGTCGTTTTCTCCACTAATCCCAATCAAACCCAAATCTGAGCTGTCAACATCCAATAACCCCTTGGCCTTGCTTCTTATAGCCATCATCACCACGCGCCACAACCACAGACAAAACACCCCCTCGCCCTTTATAATCAAGCCTTCAAAACACCCTTGAATTGTTATTGTTTACCAAGCAGCGAACGTGCCTGATTCAAATAATTGCAACCCACTTTTGGCCCGAGAAATAATGTTAATCCTCGTCTTCCTCCAACAACAAAACGCCGAGATAACAATCATTTTCTATAGAAAAAATTCGTTGGCGTCACCCCCGCGGTGTCATTATAATAATTTCACCTTAAACCCTTTTTTGCGGACGACGACAACGTTGCTCAACCTAGTTCTGGCGCGCGCGCCGCCGCCGCCGCTCGTGCGCGCTCCACGCGGGTATAAAAGCCGCGCGCAGTCTCCAATCACCATCATTCGATATTCCACCTTTAACCCACCAACACCACCACAACGTCACCAACAACACCATCATGTCCATCATGAACAAGAACAAGCTCACCCAGGCCGCTCTCCTCAAGAAGCTCAGCAACACCATCAAGAAGCAGCTCGCCAAGATGATGGCGACCCGCACTGCTCAGTTTGAGCGCGTGCCCGAGGCTCACCCGCACCAGGAGGAGCTCGATGAGAACGCCATCAATGAGGCGTTGGAAGCCAGGCTCATGGAGGCCATTGCTAACGTCACCGGCGAGAAGGAGTCTCACGTCACCCTCACCGTCAAGGCGGTCGTGCCTGCTGATATTGATGCCATGGACTCTGCTGTCCTTGCTAGGGTGTCGACCAGGTTCCAGGCGGCTGAGGCTCAGTGCTGAAGACAGACTCAGACAATGCCTCAGATTGTGATATGAAGAGAATGTGATTGAGATTGAATATCTGCTTCCAAGATAAACGTCTTCCAATATAATATTTATTAAGATATGTTAAAAGAAATATAAGCTCATTGATTATCATATACTGACAAAACTAAATCCCTCTGTTGTTAGCCTTTCATTATTTCGCGAATTCGATTATAAAAAGTTAAAATTATAATTTACTTCTCGTAAACGCGGTTGCGATTGCGAATTTGTGTCTCAATGCAAGCAAATCAACGTTGGATGAAATTATAATATTACAGCGACTGCTGAGCTAAAACACGAGTTTAAGACTTTTTATGTTCACGTATTATCGGCTATAGATATACTATTTTATCCTCCTAGATAAACGGGTACTGCTTTTGAAATATCTTTGAAGTTCATGAGGAACACACACATATATGTACATGTAGACTAGAACCAAACATTTTTGTTATATAGCATGTAGCTTGGCAAAACCCGTGAGGTGTATATGTGCTATATGTTCCGCTTCCCCGTTCAGTCATATAAAGTTGTAGCACAACCTCAACTTGTTCTCTTCAAGCATACTTTTTCGAAAACTACTACTGTGGTACTTATCATTTCACCGCTGTAGCTCTCAAAAACCTCAAACCTTTATGATAGAGCAACCACTAACATAATTTAATCAAGATTCCAACCCCAAAATATCGCAATAATTCGATCCTTTACCATAGTCGGCAATTCCTCGTTTGTCGGCAAACCCGCGAACACGATTGTTGTCAAAGAGAGCGTGAGAAATGCAGCTGATTGACTCCCGATCTCGGCATTGTTTTCCCGGCACGAGTCCTCGGCCATAGAGCTCTAATTCATGTCGTGTTGCAGCTCCGTGGAATGGACAATAACAACACCTTTAAAAAGAGATTGAGGTCCCCTAGTGGGGCTCGCATTGTTGGAGCTAGGCAGGGATGTAATGGAAAAACGGAGGTCATGGGGTGACAAGGGAATTTTAGCCGAAAAATGTACAATAGGAGTGATTTTGATGTGATTGGAGCTGGTGTTTGGTACTGCCTTGTGCTATATAATTGCACAAAGTTTTTGAATCTATTAATAAAACCATTTTGGTGAACTATAGACATTGTAATTGTTTATGCATAAATTTATCTAAACCGAACTCATACAATCTTTTCAAGCATAATTGTATCCAAAAAGAACTCATGCAATCAAACTTGATTATATACAGTACAACTTAACAATAGTGGCATAAAGCATTAATATATGCAGGCTATGCCAATTTTTAGCCGGGGACACATTGACTTGGAATGGTATTTGGTGTGTTTTGAAGTACCCTATGTCAATTCTCTAAATTTCTTGACTTTTCAGACAAACCAGAGCCTTTGCTTTCTATCTTCCTTAGACAATCGGGCATTTTCTTTTGAAAACACCCAAAATAGTGTCATTGTTTCATTTCCTTTGACACTTTTGCCGCTGCTTCACAGGCGATCACCTCCTTCCCTGTGGGACTCTGACAGATTTATATTTCCTATGATTAAAGATTAGCACCCTCGTTGCAGATCGCTTGCTGGGTTTTAATTTGCAATTTCGGGGGAAAAGGGGACCGATGCGGAACGGAGTTTGCCACCTTGGGATGGGTACGCCGCGCCTAGTTATTAGATACAGTAGACAAAGTATTGAATGACACTTTTAAACAACCTTCCTACTACATCTTGGCTTGAAGAACTTAACCTCTAATTCTGAGTATTTATGTGATTCATTTTGCTCAAAGGCCTTAACCAAGGCCTTAACATATGTCTGCTTAAACATTGAATTGAACCTACTCACGCACATATACTTCTAATAGAGAAATTTGTTTTTAACTTGATTGCATTATGCGACAGAAACCTTTCCTCTACTGTAGTTCCCATTGTCTTAAGCACACGCGTCGGCGTTTCTGTCCTTTGTCCTTTTTGTCACCCTCCCCGGGATGTCTTCTCATCCCATTTTATTCGTTATGACACCTTCGGAGCTCAGCACGAGCGAGGATTTTTAATTTCAACTGAGCTTTACACCAAAGAAAGGTAAATGAAAAGACAATAGCGGGACCTTTCTTTGGGGGACAAAAAGGGCGGATTTTGTCAAAGGATATTGGCAATCTATCCTGTGCTAAACACAAGTTTTGTAGATTCTTAATAAATATAATAAAACAGTTCCTTTCTTACCATAGGTGACATTTATATGTTCTACAAACAGGCTTCATAACCGGCTATATGTTGTTTTAAACCTCATTGCATCTAATTACATTAAAAGTCCTCTTTTTCGGTCCTAAAAAGCAAACTAAAAAGAAAAGGTTTGCGACACAAAAAGCTCACAAAAGGTAAAAACAAAAGAAGGTAAATTGACACCGGCAGGTTTCAACATTCTCTTTTGTCGCTATAATCATCAGCGCGGACAGTAAAAGAAGAAAACCGAGTTCACAGTTCATGGGTTAAAAATGCCACAATTTCTCAAGAGGAAAATGATAATAGAGACCAATTATATTCCGCTTTTCTTAGTTGTAACTGGAGACAATCAACTAAAACTATGCCGGCTTTATATATCAATTTATAGCAATACCCATTATATAAAGTTATTAATATTATACTGCAGATGAAAATATGAATATGTATTATGAGTAAGTACCCTTTGATTGTTAAATTCTTGCGTTTAGTTATTTAGGCAAATATTTATATAACTCATCTCGCAATGCGCACAAGATTATACAATATTTTATAATGCATTCCTTGTGCATGTCACTGGTATTGTTTATACCTCCATTTTAGCTCCCCTATTTAAGAACTCCCCTCCGGCCAAGATCACAGATCGTGTGCCAAGTATGCCCAAAATTCCCACCGCCACGTAGATTGACTCCGCCAAGCTTTGAAAGCCATTGGCGTGCATTCCTCGACAATTAATTGCCTTTGTTGTTGTTATTTTCCAATCTGAGGGTAGGGGTCGTGCGTAAGAATGTGGCGTCTTTCCCCAGCGAAAGTATTGTAGCGTCAAAGTATGCAGCTTTGTTCTGAGGTTAATCTTAATTTGGAACATTAAATCTACGTGTCATTACACATACGGTACATTGTACAACATAGCTTCAATCTCTTTTGATTATGTACATTAGGTATGATTAGTGGCAAGATACAGAAGCTAGTATCTCAATGTATTGTGCCTATAATACAAGGTGTAACTGGTATGACAATAACTCCATAACCGTTCAAACTGTTTGACAAGCAAAACACTTGAGGCATGCCCTCGTTAGAGCTCTTTACATCTCGAACCCCTGTTAGCTCTAAACATTTGAAAAGACATTCCTTTCAATATCACCTGAAAGAATGGCTTCAAAAGTTTCGTCGTTTGTTGTAACAACAGAACCAATGTTTGGGAGCTGCTCTTCTTACCCTTTTTAAGGTGGAAAATCTTTTGACAGGCTGGTATGTGGCGTCAAAAAGTCCTAATCACTGTTTGGAAAGAGGTGTTGGGCAATGAAAGGAAAGGCACCTGCAAATGGTATTGAAGGGGGGTCTGAATGCAGTGCTAAACATTGGCTAAGACTACTAATACTTATAAGGTATACAATCACAAACTCTCTGTTGTCATTACTAGAAGAAAATACAGCATTATTATTTTTAGATGTGCAGCAAATGTCATTAACGTGTCTCCCCCTTCTTTCTCCCCCCCCTCCCCCCAAACCCCATTGGAATTCGGCTTCGCTTTTTGAGGCATTCTTCTTCTTCTTCTTATAACAACTGTCTTCCTGTTGCTGCTTCTGCACCGCCGACACTTTCTGACTTCAATAACCACATTCCAAGGCACAATAATCAAACAAAAAGATGAGAGGAGCTCAAAACATGCGAGTACATGTGCAACAATGAGCACAATACTTTGCATCAAAAAGGTTTTACTCAAATTTTGTGCATGATTCCACCACTTCTCGGTTAAAAAATAGCCTCTATGAGGTATGAATAATGCTCTCTTTGTTCATAAAATCACTTCTCATAAATCCCTCCCGTTAAAAAGTTCGTTACAAATCAAATAGCTTCAACGGAAGTATCTTAATCCGATCGCACTTGAAGCGTGTCTCTGAGTCACAAATAACCGTCGTTTAATATTTGTGTATTTAATGTGAATCTGCCTCGAGTTCCCGTGAGAATAGGAGGCAGGTGCTGAAGCTGATAAAGCAACAATGTTGACGCGCGTACAAACGGAAATTATCATTTTTCGAGTTGACCGCAAGATTGAAGGAGGAGAAAGAGCACTTAAGGGGTTCTGTTTATGCCGAGGATTATCCAAAGGATGGAATGTAAAATCTTGGGATCCTTGATCAAGAAGGTTATAAATGGAAATTCTTTATCGCGTCGTTGACAAAAATGCATTTCTGTAAGAGGATGCAAACATAAGCGCTAAAATCGTATCCTTTTTGCTTTCAACTCGGGTCGTTTACGACATAATGTAATTGTATATTATGCCGTAAAAGTGCCCCTCGTGCAGTATATAAGCGTATTCCATATGTATAACATGATCCATCCCGAATTACGTCCTTAAGAAAGTATGCAAGATATACCCAGTTTTGATTTAACCCCATGACAAATTAATTGCACAAGTCATGTCCATATTCTAACTGTCAATTGATATTCAATATCCAAGGATGAATATTGTGCACACTCAATTATGATAATAACAGAGGAGTCCACATTGCATATTGTTTGCTTCCTTGATCTCATTTCTTGACATCGTGGGACGCAATTACAAATTCAGCGTTAAGACAAAACCGCTCCAAGCCAATACATCAAACATCACATAAGCATTTCGATCGTTTAATTTAAGTGAAATCAGAAACAACAACAAGAAGCTAGATCATCATAATACCCCGAAGCATTGGCTAAAAAGTCTGGGAGAAACGCGCAGGTGTGCCGCGCTTGCTCCAAGCTTGAATATCATCAAAACAATTCTTGTGATCGCCATATTTTCGCCGCTCCGTTCCCACGATTTTGAGCTGAGCTACGTCGTCCGTCTGGCGCCTCCTGTGTGCGCGCACCTCAGGTGCTCTCCAACACCGAGCGAGGAGCGCGCACGCGCAGAGTATTTAAGTCCGGGCGCGCATCGATCGTCATATCACTTCAGCTCAGATACTCGTGCAGTGCACACAACAACACATCCAACAATGTCTCCCATCATCGGTTCAACTATCGACTTCAGCATGGTGCAACAGGACACCCCCATGTCCCGCACCCACCAGTACAGGAAGGTCATGAAGCCCCTGCTTGAGCGTAAGCGTCGTGCCCGCATCAACAACTACCTTGATGAGCTCAAGGACCTCATGGTGGACGCACTCCAATCCAGTGGGGAGAACATCACCAAGCTTGAGAAGGCTGATGTTCTGGAGATGACCGTGAGGCATCTTCAGAAGCTCAAGAGGCAGGAGAAGCTCAGGGCTAACCCTGCCATTGACATGGACCGCTACCGCTCTGGATTCACCGCTTGTGCCTCTGAGGTCAGCCGCTACCTGTCAGCCGTCCCTGGTATCAGCATGGAGTTTGGCACTGGTCTCATGTCCCGCCTTGGTCATGCCGTCAACACCCTTGACTCCACCTCCCCACTGAGTGTCAACACTGTCACCAGCAGCCTTCCTCAGCAGCAGCAGCCTGTCCTGCCCATGTCTCCCATCTCTGACAACGGGTACACCTCTGGCCGCGAGTGCAGCCCCTCTCCGCCTCTGTCTGTTGGGTGCCCCAGCCCTCAGCCCATTGTGAAGCAGGAGTCCTCTGCTCCAGTCTGGAGGCCATTCTAAGAAGAAAACATCACACTTCTCTATTGATCTCAATTTTCCTCCTGGAGAATATGATATATTTTCATGATACTGTGATACTATTAAATATTTAAGATGATACAGCAGAAATGCTTCAAAATATAGAAATCCAATGTCTTCCATGACTTATCAATTGAATATCACTTGTGTTTTGCGCGATTTATTGAACTTCAATTTTTTCAGTATTTAAGTAAAATTAAATATGGAATTAATATCACAAAGTTAAATAATACGTACTATAATTATAATGGAACAAATGTGGGACTATTTTGTTATGCATCCGTGCCGTGTATAATAATATTACTATATATAATTTCTTAATATTTTGTGCTCATTGGATTATGTCGATTAGTCAGGTTCTACGCAGTTATTTTTGCCCATTATTCGTTCTTTTTTACTTCTTTTTTTTTACTTTTATCCAAGAAATTATCTAAAATAAGTAATAAAAGTTATGCAAGTACAGTGACAGCTTTTTATATATTTTAAGGAATGTTGGCGTAAAACCAAATTAAAACGTATATTCTTAATGTATTAGTATGTGTTTAACCATTATGATGCACACAATACACACATTTTACACAACACCCTTAATCCTAATTTTCAACCGGCGACTCCACCCTTCAACATAAAGTCACAATTTTGACGAATTCGCATGAAAAACGAGACCAAAACCTACATTTTATTGTCTCTATTCTGCGTGATAATGTCTAACGTGCTTATCCAGAAAACGCCTTTTTCGTGATTTCCCACAGAATTGGATGCAAAAAAGGGATTTTAATCACGATTTGACTTCAATAGATCGGTGTTTGAAAGGGGTTTTAAAACTGTGTTTAATTGCTCTTTTGAAGAATCTAATTTGTCCAAGATGTTAATTTGCCGCCGTGTTCTCACGGAATACAACAGCTCTTGGGTCAAGATGATTCAAAAGTGCCAAACAATTTACTATTATATACTAGAAACAAGAAACATCTTACATATATGCAATAATAACATATATATCGAATAATAATTACACAAAAAGTTACCATGCATAGAGAATAACAATAGCAGCATTGCATCGCCTTAATTAAAGTGTGTAACTCTTACTCGTGCTCTTACTTAAGTTTGGAAAAATTTCCTTAACCAATTTCCTGAGTAGCAGCGACTCGTCAACCGACTTTCTCATGGCTCGAAAACAAAGGGCCGAATGTAATCAAGCTTCATTTGGACCACCCAAATATGCTTCTGCTGCTGCTGTGTTTTAAAGGCAATCTGACCCCTCGGGGTCAAACTGGGGCGTTTTGCTGCTACTACCATTTCCCATGCACAAGTTGTTTGGTTGATGCCCGAAGCTAAAAACAACGATTTCTCACAGAGGGTGGCATATATGGAAAAACAGAAACGCAATACAGGGTGGTCTTTTGGGAAAGGTTTAATCAGCACTGTATGATGAATTTAGAAAGTAATTTAATACTTGCCTTCTTTTCCATTATTTACACTCTGCAGACTCAATTAGTAGCATATATTTTGCAGAGATCAATGGAAAACTGTAGACACTTTAATGTTTTGACATTAGTACTTTCCACCCTGTCGTTTAAAAAGCATCATCTCATGGTAGTTGGTCAAAGGTCACCGTTTCCTTTTTAAGCTTCTTCCTCCTCCTCCGTTTTGGGCACTTTCGAAATATATGGGTTTGGTCATGTGATGATATCAAAGAGCTCTGTGAGAACGGATGCAAGAAGAAGAATCTTCTCCAAGACGAATCGGTTGACTGGTAGCAATGATATGTGGCAGTTAGACATGCAGGAGAGAAAGCTTGGCTTGGGGTCAAAGTGGTATCAGGTGCATGATATGAGCATGGTTACCTCATCAAGTGGGTGGACATTTGTATTAACTTTGTTCATAGGTGTATTTTATGAAGTAATATGACATAGGAGTCGTAAGAGCAATAATGTTGATAAAGCGAATTCCTTGTTTTGCATTGAATGAGAACAACGAAAAATAGATAATTGTCAAAGGTCAAATATAGACCCACAATCAACCCAGCCAGAGAATGAAGCCATTTTCAACGGTTATTGTTGTTGTTTTTGCCATCATTGTTCTTTTTACGGCATTTTCCAAGACCGTTTATTCTCCATGATCAAAAGAGAAAGAACAAAATTAAGTAAACAAGCCGCGAAACAAAGAACTTTAATCAGCGGTTTCAGCTCAAAAGAATTAATAATTTGCCATTTTGATTGTTCTAAAGCTATTAACGAAAGAGTGTTTAAATCTATTTCTGGATGGCCGGATATTGACGAAGCGGCAAATTGATCGGGATTAAGACATTATTGAGAAATAAAAGGGCTCTTTGAATTATTTGTCTAATTGCCAACGGAATAACATTATTAGCCGTCCCTACGGATTTAAAAGGAATACCATTGCCGCACAATTACACTACATAATATTACAATTACTATACTTTTTCTTTCAATGTACTTGTAAAACTATACATCAATTGTATAAGTAAGTGAGGAAAACAAGTATAAATTAATCTACTACATCGGTTCTTACAAGATTCCCCTTCCCAGAAAGTGACAACTTACATCCTCCCCTCCTCCTTCTCCTCTCCGTTCGAGTAACTCACGAGCCTTTTCTTCTTCTTCACTCCACTTACATTCGATTTCCTTCCGAAACCAATTACAGATCTCAATAATACACGTTGCTGCTGTGGCATCGTACAATTTCATTTACCTCATCAGAGGGACGGAGAGAGAGAGAGAGAGAGAGAGCAGTTCTCTCACTCACTTCCTATCGTTTTGTATGGCGCACGTTAGGGAAAATTATGCGGAGTTGTACCTGATGAGAAACATACGGTTGATATAATAAATCATATGAAAAGAACAGTTGTCGTCTGTTGGGCTTGTTACTGATTCTATCCTAGAAACTTTAGCTATAGAATGATAAACATCGTAGGAATCGCATCAAAACTTGAACCCTCCTGTCAAGTAGATCAACGAGTCTGCTAATTTGAGGAGTTTGAGTTTGCTGTAGTTTGAGGATTAAATTGCATGCAATATCTGCTAGTAATACTCTGTGCTTCAGGATTATCTTTATGTCAAATTAAGCCCTTTCTCTAAAGTTGTACCATAGAAAGTGTGCAATATCTTGCTCGGCGCATCCAACACCATTAAACGTTGTTCTCCACGCGTCCCTGATTCTTCTTTATTTTCCTTTGCACGCGCGTTCGAATCTCTTCCTCCGGAACTGAGGAAACAACAGAGGAAAACGGAATTTCCCACAGGAGAGACAAGACCACGAAAGAAATGACAGTTTTTGCGGATTAACCACTTTAACTCACATCATTAGCATACATGGACTGAGAGAAGGCTTTTGGATTACATGTGATTAAATATTGGGGCATTTATTTATTCTCTTCTACGTACAGTATTCGAAAATTGATTCTCCCAGTAATAATATTTGAGTTTTCTTTTTTGCGTTAACTACCTTAATTAAAGTATATCTGGCAGTGAACACATTAATTTTATAAATTATCATCACGTACATTAGTGTCCATATATGAATTCTTCTTGGTGTATTTCATTCAAACTCCTGACAGAGACCGGAAGAAAGGCAGGAGAAGAAACTTCTAACTGGCTCCTGTTACTGCATGATGATGATCAATGGGAAACGGTAGAAGAAGTAGCCAAAACTGGACGTTAGCTAGAGCTGCAGTAGCAAATTAAGGCAACATATATGATGCTTGTATGTTTGAAAAGTTTATGCCGTGCAGTTCTAGACCAATATGTGGACATAGATGTTTTACTATTTGTCGAAGAAAAAAAAGTCTAATTTTTAAGGAAACTAAAGGATTGGCCAAGGGTTTCACTAATGAAGTTAAATATTATGAATTAAAAGTATTTCCTTCATTCCTTTTGTCCAGTAGCCGATTCAAAAGTCCAGTAATAGCAGCTCGTTGATTCCCATGGACTCATTGCCATGCCAGCTTGTGTCTCCTACTCGTCGTCGTGGGAAAGACAAACTCCTCCACTCAGCTCAGGATGGATGATAACAAACACGTGGTTAAAAGAGATGCAAGGAAGCGTGACCAACGGTTTTTCAAATTGCTGTTGTTTTTATTATTATTCGGTGCTCGCTAGGAAATACGGTTTGGGAGTGAAAAGGGTTTTATTTGAATACGGCTTTTCGGAGAGTGGTTTGCAATATGGCGGAGAAAACGATTATACTTTTATGATTTAATATCCTATGAAACATACTCAGTGCAAACTAATAAATAGAAAAGTCATCTGTCACCAATCCTTGATAAGTTACCCTCAAATATATTATTTGAAACCACAATAATTATATACGTAAAATTCAATTCACATGTCCAATAACAATCGATAAAACCATTTCTGCTCAGCCACTATTAAACAATTTGCATTATCTATCAATAGTCCGTTAAAATTTTACCTGCAACCTTGCAATGTTAGAGACACAAACGTATAATTCCTACTTCTCTTACGTAAATGCCATCTTCAAGCAAGTGTCCAAAAATAACGCCATAAGTCCGTTCTACCTCCCACGCTTATTCCTCCATTCAATCTTCTGCATGTTTATATCATAACTATTCATGTCTCCAATTTCCTTTTCTTCTTCTTCATGCGAAAGGCTGTTAGCGTGCTGAGGAGTGAGTCCGAATAATTCTAGCTCGTGCCACGGATGGCTGCTTTGCAAACCGGACAAGAAAAACTGTTGCCGATATCAAGAACGGACAAACAACTTGTGGAACATTTATGCATAAAATTATGAACAATATGAGGAACTACCAAACTAGCAGCTATAAAAGTGCATTTTGTTAACGAATTTTATTGACTTTATTGTGGATATTAACCATGTATGTCATAAACATGTTTGGCTGGGTTAAGTCGGAGGCGTCTCCGTGGGAACGATCTCATCAACTCGAGCATATCGGAAGGAAACGGAAAAGAGAGAAGAAAGGGAAGTAAGACTAAAACGAGGCTCTCTCTCTCTCTCTCTCTCTCTCTCCCTCTCGAAATTAGTATAGAAGAAAATCATCATCTCAAAAATAGCTCGTGGCAATATCTTTTTTCATTCATTCTGCTGCTGCTGCCACCTACAACGTGAAGCATTGTGTTGTTTGATGTTGGTAAAAAGTGCTGGAAAGTGCCCTCGGGGCCAACAATGTTAGGGAGATTAAATAAGAGTGATGGAGCTATATTTGATTGTGTTTTTCATTGAAATTAGGCCAATTTATTTATTTAACCCGTTTCTTCATACTTCATATTTTTCCTTAGTTAGTTAGTCGTTAGTTAGGTTATCCATTTATGTTGTAATTCTTTACTTCAGTGTGCTATATTCTCCTACCAACAGTCTTTTTTCCACATCTAATATGACACGTTGTCTTGGAAAACCAATCCCAACCGTCTGTCACTAGATCTTTATTATTCTCATTCTTTCTGCTTCACTTAACACACACATTTGCCTTTTTACGATCGCTTTTTGCTGCTTTTGTTTCTTCTTGACCAAGATTTCCTGTCGCTTATGTGCGATAAATATAAAGAGATAAACATCTTGAAAGAAGAATGGAAGACGAATAATGGGACAAAAACGGGAGCTGGGATTGTTTTTGCTTCAGGGTTGCCAGTTAACGGATATATTGCATTCTGCCTTTAACTAATCCCTATTGTAACCGAAAAATACCTGCAAATGTTAGTAAACTGGCATCCCTTATAGCCTATTTAAGCACGTGTATTGAACACAATAATATGTTTCCCGAACAATGGCGTTCGTTTCCCGAAAAAGGATGAATAATCCGCCACTCCCTTCATCGTCATCATCAGAGTTATTGTGAATGGGACACAAGTCCGGATGTAAGCTTAATTATCAGGCAGATTCAATCGGAACAGAAGCAAGCTCGTGACAAATATAATACCTATTCATAATCCAGGGACAATGAATATGATTCAAATTCATCAAGCAGTAACATGTAAGAAATCATTTTTTTTAAATAATTTGGACGCTTTTTTAATAAAGCAAAAATGGGTCATTAATATAGATATTAGGATGCTTCTGATAATGTTAACCCTATGAATCTCTCTATTCGCCAAACAAAGGGTTTAAGGGTGTGACCACTTCCGAGCTAGTAATAAAACGGAACAAGCATCAGGCCCTCCTCCCCCGGTTTATGTCGGTGGCACACGCAATCAGAGCATCCAATAAATGGGTCAATACCAAACCTCAATTAGCAAACAATGCCGCTATTACGATGAGTATTTGTAATATCTGGCATCCCTGAGCCTTTTTAATGCACGATATGGTCATAAAAAGTGACTGTGATCATGTCACGTGAACTGCTAAACATGATTTTGGCTATGATTTGGGTGGAGGACTGGGTTTATTATTGCTATAACAATGATTTCAATAGTATGCTAACGCAACGGAATACTGTGTGTGAGCAAGATGGACCAAGATTAGTTGTCAATGAAGCTATTACTAATTTTACTTGTTATACTGACATCGTTATGGGGGAAGTTAGAACCAAAGAGAGCCGCTACTTAGTTATAACATTGGTGTATAGAGTAAGTCTGGTGTATATCACGCAAAATTTAGTGTATGATGTTTCCCAGCTCTTGTTCAAACAGGGATTTTTCTTCTCTCGATTCTATTTTGCTCCATTGAAGGTTCATTCGTCCAATCGAATCATTTACCCTTCAATGACGTTATGTTTTATACAGCTTTTATACGAACATTTTCTACTGTCTATGATGTAAATGTAACAAAATTACATATACATGTACAGTATACTTGAATTATTCGGCTTCAGCTAATTTAGGTTGATACTTAAATGGCTTTGTTTATTTTCATGCCTAACCCAGTTCTTTACTCATTTTCATAGCAATGTGTAGGCCTACAGATTAGAGAAAAATGTCACACTAGACCTGTCCAGCTCTAACTAATTTGCCAGTTTAATTTACTTCTGTAGAGGTATTTCACCTGTTATTCAAGACCAACTTGGCTTGGAATCTAAAGGGAGAGCGGATCAAAAACTCTTTTGAAAGGACCATGAAAGCAGCTTCTTTTTTCTTTGATAGCAGCAACAGAGCCATGTGTATTTAATGTCTACGTCTACGTCTACATAGATGGAAGGTAGACATAGATATGAAAATCATAGATGGACCAAATACTGTTTAACAATCATGTAAAGGATCTGTAATAATGATGAGCCAATGACACCTTTTTGCAAGGATTTATAATTAGTAATGTTTAAATGGTCTATACGATTCTTATATCATTGGATACCACACACGTACCCGTTTTTACACTCCGTCGTCGTCGTCCACCATTTATTGATTTAGACGTTTAGTAGCAACGTTGTCCAAATGTCGTTTTCTTCTTCTGTTGCCTTTTCAAAGGAAGAAAACTCTTGCATTAGCCACACACGGCGGCGGAGAGAGAGAAGGAGAAGAAGACATTAGTTCTTTGCAATATAAAGACGGATTTCGTTCGGTAACACAATGAAAGGAGAGGCAGGAGGTAAATGGCGTTGCAAAGATGGAATTCGGACAGAATGGCAAGAAAAGAATAAGGAGAAGTTTGAAGTTCAATTATGTGACCAGCGCAGCTCAAAAACTGAAGTACTGCTATAGTGCTTTTATAGGAACATACAGTATCTTAGTTATCGAGTCTTTCAAATAAACTGTATACCGATATCATTCTGAAGTTACTATGTGTGCTATTCTGTACGTCTAAACACTAAGAAGCTCTTTGTATAACATTCATTAGATCTGAATAATAAACATTAAATTAATTATCATGACTCACTCCGTCGCCTGAGGCTTCTGGAGGCTTCTTGATATCAAACCCTCTTTGTTCTGAATGAACCCAAGGTTTGAATGAGCAGCTTCTGTGTTTAGAAGAGTGACTTCTTGACACCGCCACCAGCACTAGTTGTTCATTATAATGAATTGGCCTCTGTCAGCCATCATGCCAGTTAAGGGAGTGTGTGTGTTCCCATTCCCATAGTGTGCATACACCGGGGGCTCTCCAGGGCTGACATTATATTCATAACACTAATAAAATATTACAAAAAAGATCATAAAAAGCACCAATGCATTGTGCAATTAATTGACGATTTATTGGCATAATATGACCAATGAATCTATAACTAAATGACCATAAAAATATGGTCCGTCCAAATGCTGTTTCAACGAAGTCATATCCAAATATTACCCAGATAAAGTCCTAATCTGTCATCCCTGATGTCACGATCTCTTGAACCTTTTCTTGACTTCCGCTCCCAAAGATTTAGCCTCGTCGGCCGCAGAGTTCAAATTGCTCAAATGTGTGGGAACGGCAATCAAAGAAGAAAGAAGAAGGAGCTCTCTAGAAATGCTTTATAGGTTGTTGGATTGGGCGGGGGAGAGAGAAGGCAAACAAGGCTACTATTGCAAATTTATATTAAAAGGCCACATAAGAGCGACCATAGAAAACTAAAATAACCATTGTAGTAAGATATCTCCAAATATGAGCTATTCATCTGGTGTTGACACTTGCATAATATCCTTTGTAGGAGTAGCCTTCATAATTTTAATACCCTTCTAACCTCAATTTCTTGGGTTGCCTCCTCCTCCCATTTTCCAAGTGGCACGGGAAAGGTTAAACCCTTGGAATGACGATCGTGCTGGAACGCGCATGAGAACCAGAGGGTTGTGGGAACACAGAGAAAGAGATGGAGGTTTGGGCACTACGGGACCTTGGGTTATGGCACTTGGGACGAAACAAAGACAATGGTTGTAGCAGATTAATGATTAGTGGATTGACATTTCTTAGTTCCATGTGATATTATGGGACAGTTTGATGTGTTGTACATCACAAAATGCTACAGTATATATGAACATTGCTATTAGGTGTTGTTGCCATACCCCAATTTCGCACACTTGTCCATATCTTCCAAAACATTCCACTTTGCTACATGGTTGTCGATCAACCAGAGCCGTGTGTATTCATGCGCTCGTCAAAACGGAGCAAACAAATTTTGAGCGCACTTGACAGCACATTGCAGTACCCAAAAACTCAGGAGTCAAATTCCTGAACCTCAATTGAAAAAGAACGAAAGAACAAAGCAAATAAAACAGACTCTCACGGTAGCTATTTCTCTTTGGAATGCAATTGGCATGCTTGAGATCGACTCCAATCTCAAAGACTCTCTTTATTCTCACGCTCTCTTGAGCTCTTAATAACAACAGGTGAAATGGTTTCATATAATACTCTAATGGAGAAATACTTTTGGTCATGATCTTTTGAACTATCACATTCTTCTAAACGGGGCTTCTTGAGGATCGTTCACCACGGTCTCCAGGACCGCTCACTGTCACTGTCCTGGGAGGAGCGGTGACGCTTTGGCGCACTGCTGCCAGAGGATGATGATGCAACACTATCTTCAGATGTCTGCCTGCTGCGGAGGGAGCTCTGGGAGGATGTGAGGTCCAGGGCACCGTTGGCGTCTTCCTTTGGTTTCGTCACTGGCGGGGCCATGAAGGTTGGGACTGTCACTGTGGAGGGAGAGGCGGTTTCAAGGGTGCGCATGCAGCCGCCAAGGTGGGTAAGGAGTCTGGTGGAGATGTTGTGGTCCACAGATGGGGCAACATCCTTTGATGACATGAAGCTGGACACCTCTTGGGCACAGTGGGCATAGCCGGCTTTGAAGCGGCCTGCATAGGTGGCCTCTGGTGTGAGGCCAAGGGCATTCTGCTGTTTGAGCTTCCTCAGGTGACGGACAGTTAGCTCAAGAACATCAGCCTTTTCCAGTTTGGTGATGCTCTCTCCCTCAGCCTGTAGAGCAATGACCATGAGGTCCTTGAGCTCATCCAGGCAGCGGTTGATTCTTGCCCTCCGCTTCCGTTCCAGCAGGGGTTTCATCACCTTTCTGTACTGGTGTGTACGGGACATTGGTGGAGACGTCTGTGAAGATGACAGCATCATCTCCGGGGAGGACCCCGCACTCTCCACACCACTATCCATAGCAGCCATGTTGATTGTTGGGGTTGTGGATGACACACTCGCCAGAGCGGACAGCATGTTACTTCTTCCAGGCAAGTGCACGGCACTGTAATAATATTCAGTTGTCTGGATGAAGGCAACAAGTGGACTGAGAGATGATGGAGTCTGGTATGTGGACCGTTGCGACGACACAAAAGAAGACTGCTACCAGTCGTGATGTTCTCCATCCATTCTGCTCACACACAGGTTTGCTACGTAGGCTGCGAAGCGTGGGAATGATCGTTTTTTCGTCTTCTGCCTTGTCCGTTTGCGCCGCAGCGATCGCCCGCTGAAAGGAGCCGAGGAGAAGGGCGCGTTCTCTTTTTGGGGTTTAGAGTCATGCTTTTGGGTATTAGCTGGGTTATTCATGGTAGGGGATTACGTTACGTGGCTACTGCTACTGCAAACGGCGGACAACTCATGCGTAGAAATGCTGCTGCTTGCTGCTGTTACAGATCAAATAGATGCAAAAGTTTGATAATGGGAGACAACATCTACGCGCGTTCGAATCTCTCGTCGTGGAATGTCTTCTGAAATATTTGAGAGAGCATTCTCTTCATTTTTGGAGATTATTTTCTTCTTAAGACTTTGCGGTAGTTTGTGTGTGTGGACAAAAACCAGCCCTCCCCTCTAAAGGTTTTTATAAGAATGGAAAATGATGGGTCTAATGGCCCATTCAAAATTGGGCTGCCTCCGTTCTTTGCTAAGTGCCCTCTGCGATCTCTGAGCTGAGATGATGCGAAACAGGGTAGAGGTTAAATTACGTCAAAAGTCTAACAAGAGCTTTCAGCAACCGCACTCCAAAGCAGCTCTCAAGCCTAATGATGAGGATTATTTTGCTGCTACAGGGTCAGTATTTATAAACAAACAATTATTGTATCAAAGTTGGATCAAGAAAATTAAGCATGTGATTTTACCACATTTTATTTTTCATGCCTCTATGTGGCTAAAATAAATATTGTCCTTATTGTATAAATGAGATGTCCCTTAGATTGTCCAGTTTAAACATACTCACCCTGTAACACCACAGCAATGAATGCATTCGCTGACAGACGGCGACGGAGCGGAGAGTCAAATAATAATAAATAATGATACGATACAAGGTAATCGTGCTACTGCTGGGCAAACATACTCGTACACCGAGGAGAAGAAGAAGGGAGTATAAATGGCGAGTAGTGTGTACATTGGGTATCATTTGGGTAATTTTAGAGTCTTGTTACACACTCAACTTTCTTTTTATCTGCGCGGTATAAGCAGCCATCTGATGCATGAAATTGAGATTAGCTTCTTTTTAAAAAGGTTGAGCTCGTAAATAAGATCAATATTCAAACGGTGCACACACATCTCTCTCTTTCTTCGGCAAATTGTTTAAAGATCCACTTCTTCCAATTTATGGTTTATTTTTATGCTCTATTCTTCTCCATGTTTTATTTTCCTTTCTTCATCTCAGGTAGCTGCCGATTGGGGAAAATGGAGGAAAGGAATCGTGCTTAGAATTCATTTCAGTGTTTATCCATTGCTTAATCTCGGGTCAAAACAAGACGTTAAATATTATTAAATGTTTATATTGAAAATATAAGCTCATCCAACACCACCTTTCGGAAGCTTTTTCATCGCCTTAAAATGAACGCATCACGATTTTCTCTGACAATAGAAGAAAGGTTTCCTTTGCATTTGCGCCGCCCCTAATTCAAAGACAAGATCATTGGAAGAACTTTGTTTAGAACATGATGATATGCTCAACGCACTCTCTAGTGATACAAGTCAGTTGATATCTTTGCTGTGTCGAGTCACAGCGTGCTAGAAAGTCTTCATTTTATAATTTTATAAGCATGGTCTATGTATAATATTCAATTAATGTCAAAATTAGTCATCAGCATGATGCATCCTTATGTCTCCGCCCCTTCCAAACAAAGACTCTCCTCTTTCTTCCAGAAGCCATTTTCTCTTTTACTTTCTTTCTTTCTTCTCGGAAGCGTGACCCAGTGAACTCTAGAAGGAGAAAACTCAGGAGGAGAAGAAGACTTTGTCTCTGTTCAACTTCCATTAAATCAAATTGCAATAAAGAAGTCATTCCGAAACTCTGCAAGACAATTAGCCCTTCAGTTGGATTAAAGACACCCTTTGAAAGGGGGCTTTGGTTGCATTACATAGTAAGACAATGGCTCTTGTAATTAACTATGTTGCTTTTAACAGATAAACTCAATTATTTTAGTTGCACACACAGTATACAATGTAACACTAACTTTATATTATATAATAAAAGTAACAATTAATACCCTTTTTAAGAGATATTATTGCAGAAGCTCAGCTTCATCTTGCCTGCTGTGCTTTGTGCTGTCATTAACCTCTTAATAGACGGAATGGCTTTTGATACAGCGTGGAAAATTGAGCTTTTTGCCCCTCCTCCTTCTCATAGCCGGGACTATATAATAATAAAGTTGCACGTGGTTTGAAAGAAGGGTTCAATAACATTATGAACGAGTTAAAACAATCTTTATTGGGGTCAAATGTTGAAGGGAAGATGAGTACCCAGTAGTAGGTAGAGCTCGTATGTTTCCAAAATGATTTAATTTTTAGTTACTATAGCGTAAACTTTTAGCTATCAAAATTGTGTGGAATCATGTCAAAACTATATGTAGTTAAACTTCTAATTGATCCAAAGTCAAATTCAATGAAACAATTTTTTCGGCTCAATTTGTTTTACAACTTTCTTCTTCCTCAAATTTCCTCTAAGGAGCTACCGAACACAATTAGCTTTGCATTCATGCATAAGTAGAGCACACACGCATAAAAGTATTATATGCTCATTAAAATAAGTTAGAAAAAACGGACAAATTCCTGGTTTGACTTGACACCATTAACCTCAGCTATGCACACGTCGTCCTGACCAGACCCACCACTTTACGTTCCTTCCTTTCTTTCGCATGAAGAGCTGTCTTAAGTGGCAGGAAACGCACCCTGCACTGCAAAGGATACTGGGCATGGTTTTATAAAACATTATTACGCATCAATAAACTATTTAGAAATTGTGTTTTGGTCATAAGTTTAATAGCAAGTCATGTTATTTGTGCAAATGGTAAATAACATCCTAAAACCGAGCTCAGCTCTCGACGACACATTCCATGCTTGATAAATGTACTGAATAATGAACCCATATGTGTAAAGAGAGGGCTTCATTTAGGGGGTCGTTTCCAGGCTGGGGTTAAAAGAGAGAGAGAGCCGGTTGCCGGAAGCGAGACTGAGGGAGCGAAAGTTATGAGTTTTAACTCAAGGGTGAAGAAAGTGAGGCTGACCTGGTTATATAAATAGTTGCTTTGGGTCAACATGGTAAAGTAACTGTTTAGCTAATGGCAAAAACTAAAAAAAGAGGACTAAAGATTTCACTATATGGCACAGTCCTACAATAAAGATAAGGATTAAATATGTGATATTAGTCAATTTGAAATAAAATAATGTTTTATTTTGTGCTCTGCCAATGCTGATGTATGTACTGTAGGTAGTAAATCTTATCAAGCATTTTTTTCTTCGAAGCCTGTTTTAGCACATCCTTTCACTGATCAGTTGTTTCTAGACCACCTTGTGGAGTTAATTACGTCGACCATTCATTCATTTTTCTCCCCGTTTTTGATGAGCTTCCTTTTCAGGACGGCAAAATTCTCCGTCATCTTTTTGGGGGTTGGGTCAAAAGACCAATTTTGACTTCTTTAAGAAAAAGGCGCCGCAGCGTTACAATGTTATGAGGTCGGGATTAGAGGCTAGTAAGATGACAGTCAAAAGCAAAGTTGGCTTAAATAGGTGCTAAAATGCACTACAAAGTCCAAGTCATATCCCTTATCCCTAAGCTTACTAACGTATAACTTACTCTATCAGGTCAAAAGTTCATTTATGTATCACTGTATCAGTTCAAGGCATCCATTGACCTGTACATATTTTCTAACTTTTAACATCCATGCCTGAACATGTGGGTGGCCCTCTTAACACGCTCTTGACTCGCGCGCCAGAATGTTGCTAATGTTACTCTCGAGGAAGAAAATTAAGTCGGAATTGTTTCCGGTCAGAACCTCGTTTTACAGACTCACTTCTTATTCGGCTTTGAGGTGACCGCCAGAAAACCTAAAAACCGATGCATACAGTATATGAAGAAGAACAGGAAGTAAATGAAGAAAGGAGCAGTTAGCAACTTTTGCAGAAATTTTAAGGTTACGTCGATTACAACCTTTAGTGTATTACTTTTAAGTAATATAATAATTTTAGATTACTTTTTCCTCCATTTTCGGCCTCCCTGATTATTCCATTATGACCAAAAACGGCGGCAGCATTTTTCTGCTCCTCATATTTTGGTGTGCGTGCGCTAATGACCAAATTATCATCCTCTGTTTCTCTCAATCTTCAGCAGAAGGCGGCAACCGTTTTTTTATATTCGTTAAATCATCGTAAGAAGACCTGCAGGCAGAACAGTGCTGAGCTGGAATACTGTAAAATTATTATAACCCGAAAATAGGGAAAATATACAAGTACTACTCATAAATGTGCAATTATACAATAAAGGAGAATGGCAGAATCAGATAATAATTTTGTGACACTAAGTATAATCAGCATTATTACAAATACAGACTAAATTTTTCTACTTATCGCGATCGGTATTCCAGTCTTGATATTTTGCATTATTACTGGGAGGCCCTCCTTCTCTGTACAAACGGGCGGTGCTTTTTTGTTTTGTGCCTGCTTCTCCCCCCAAATTAACACTGTAATGGATCAAAATCTGGTAACGAGGCTGTCACGCGGGGGATTCAAGAGGGGAGATGGAGTAATAAAACGTTGGATAAATATTCTTGATGCACACAAACATTGGTCCTTAAATGACTCAGTTGCGTCCTCAGTTGAATCCATAAAAATGTAGTTCAGTGTAATATTCCCCAAATAACTTTTAGAATGCGCAAAATCCGATTGACAAATGACAAATTAGAGCATTCGCAGATGCTTGCTTACTTCTAAAGTTTAGCATATTTGTCCCTTTAAATCAATAAAGTGACATTAAAGAGATATTATCTAGATCCTGTTAATTAAATCAATTCTTCAGTTGAGCGGAAGCAGCTTTTGATGTGAAAACAACAAATTGCGCGAAATAAAAACTATCTTCTTCAAAAGTTGCTCATCAATCAGATTTCTATATGTAATCAAAACACTCATCCCAACTAGACTGAAAATGAAGATATTTTAAATAAATTTATCTACACGTCTATTACATATCTGTCCATATATGTGTTGTTTAGGGGCTGTGGTGGCTCATTGCCAAGGCGTCGGCCTGCGACAGTGATGGTCGTAGGTTCGAATCCCCCCCGCCGTCCC